>JAYMTP010003892.1:0-16011 GCA_036897365.1 Geranium brycei | reverse complement strand
TCCCTAACCAGTTTATACGATAGGAGATCGACGAAGAGAATACAAATTTTTGAGAGCTCGAGAGACTATTGTATCAGTGTACTTGTATACAAAACTATAAATTTTGAGTGAGTTGACCAAATAAGTCTTTTTTTTAAAAAAAAGAGTAGTTGTACACGTTTGCAAAATGTGTTTTATTGGGTATGATTAGGGTGGGCACGGTCCCGACCCGAAACTGAACCCACCAGAATCGACCATCTCGGTTCTCAATATATGAGAACTAAACCAAGAACCACTATGTGAGAAATTGTACGATTTCGGATCCGATCTTGGTCAATTCGATCTCGGTTCTACCCAGTTGGAACCAATTAGATTTCGAGCTTGAGTTCATGCTTAATTTACGAGACGAATCAGAAAAAACTCAATTAATGATTTGAATCAGACAAAATTCAGCCCGAAAGAGTGTGACTACGCGAGAGAGACAATTCAATTCAATTCATTGATTCTCTAGGAGCAAGATCGCGACACGTAAATAAAAGAGGATACTGTGACACGCTCAAAGAGCAACACGCAAACATAATAAACCGCTTAACCGCAGTTTTACACTTTAAGAACCCGTACTATTCTCAATTTTTCAATTCAAGCACAGCTCGACTTTTGGGTCCAGAGGTAAATAGTTACATGTGTATGGTAAAATAAGGCAATACAGGCGCAGGTGTCTGTTGCCAGCTTGTCTCTACATGTTCTTCTTCTTCGTCTCTCTCCACTCCAATTTTCTTGAGTCACACAACTTTCTCTCTCTCTTTTTCTTATCAGAATCAATCTATGTCGTCCGATGCGGAGGGCGGCGAGGAGTCCCTGTTCAAGCTCGTGATCATCGGCGACTCCGCGGTGGGGAAATCGAACCTGCTCACTCGATATGCCAGGAACGAGTTCAATCTGCACTCCAAAGCCACCATTGGAGTGGAGTTCCAGACGCAGAGCATGGACATCGACGGCAAGGAGGTGAAAGCCCAGATTTGGGACACCGCCGGCCAGGAGCGGTTCCGGGCCGTCACATCCGCCTACTACCGCGGAGCTGTGGGCGCGCTCGTCGTTTACGACATCACCCGCCGCACCACCTTCGACAGCGTCGGTCGCTGGCTCGACGAGCTCAACAGTAAGCTTTTTTCGCCGATTGCTTTACTGGGTCGATTTTGTTTTACCTTTTTTGATGTTTGTGGTTTCTGGGTTTGGGGGTTTTGGGATTGTTGTGGTGTGGTTGGTGATTGGGCGTTCTTGGATTTTTAGTATTGATTATGCTTGTGCTTAGATCTGAAGCTGTGCATTTTCAAGCTGAGACAAATTGTGTGATTGGTGTTGTTAGAATCTGTGGAGCAGTTTGACTAAAATAGGCAATGATGTTCACACATTTTGGATAATCTTTAGAATTAAGCAAACCATAATGTAGGTGATTTCAAGTTATGTTAATTGTTGTTAGTGATTTTAAATCAATCTTCTAAAAAAACGTTAGGCGCTAGTCGGGTAGAGAGGGCGTTCTGGGGACTAATCAGAAATTAGTCGGAGAATAATCAGAAAAAAAAAATCGGATTCAAAGATTAATTGGGAATTAACAGGGGATTAATCGGAGACTTTTAGAACACTGATCTAAATATGGCTTCATTATTCTTTCATTGTTCTCAATAGTTGCAGATGAGCTTGGAGTCTTTTTAAAACATATTGTTATGCTTAACTTGATTAAACTGAAACTACAAATGCCTGGATTCACATAAACCCTCTAACCAGAATCTTGCTTATATGGTGACATGGATGAAGATGATTGCAGGTTTAATATATAATTCACTAGATTCAGTTTAGATTAACATATGGGGGTATCGCTACTAGAAATCATTAGTTAAACTTCCATAAAATAAGTTTAGTTCTGATTCGTTTCCTTCTTCTTGCTGTCCGAACAATATTCATGCAGCTCATTCGGAAACAACCGTGGCAAAAATGCTGGTGGGCAACAAATGCGACTTGGACAATATAAGGGACGTAACCGTCGAGGAAGGCAAAAGCCTCGCTGAAGAAGAGGGCTTGTTTTTCATGGAGACGTCTGCTCTGGACTCAACAAATGTCACAAGGGCGTTTGAGCTTGTCATCCAAGAAATCTACAACAATGTCAGCAGGAAGGTCCTGAACTCCGATACTTACAAGACCGAGTTATCAGTCAACAGGGTAAGCCTCGTCAATGACCCGACCGATTCAAAGCCGAGCCAAAGCAGCTATTCTTGCTGTAACAGATGAATTCTCTCAAGGGTTCTCTAGGCATGTTTATTAATTCTATTGAGTTGTTTGGTTTTTTTTTTCTGTAAGGACATGCCTTCATTTACTTCTCAATCTCTTATTCATGAAAAAACAACATAGAAGATTTCATTGATTATTTACTTCTCAAATGATGATGACATTGTAATCTCTTATTCATGAAGAAACATTACAAGATTTCATTTCTCCAATTGGCTAGTGTTTTCGGAACTGTGAATCAAACCTTGGCCATTTCAAACCCATTTCTGCAGAGCTTGAAGTCCTCAATGGTCTGGTCAATCTCAACTTGTGTGTTCATGACAAAAGGGCCGCGCTGCACCATAGGCTCCCCCAATGGCTCTCCTCCAAGCAGCAGAAACCTCAAAGGCTTTAATGACTTGTTCCACACTCTCAGGCCATCTCCAGAGCTCAACACCAGCACATGGTGAGCTGCAACACCCTCCGAGCTAAACATGCCAAATACTCCCTCTCCTTCGAGGGTAAACACCAAAGCATTCCACGATTGTGGAATGCTTTGGTGTAGTTGAGATCCGGGTTTCAGGGTGAAATCCAGAAACATGACTGGGGTTCGGGTGTAAGGCTCCACGCAAACCCCCATTGCCTCCCCTGTTATAACCCGGACCTCAACTCCATCCTTCTCCACCTTCGGTATGTCCTTACTTAACACTTCTTCAAAATTAGGCTCAATCCTACAAACTCAATTCGATTAAAATCAAATCGATAACAATTTTGCGCTCTCTAGAAACATTAACTAGGCTTACATTTTATCTTTTGAAGGAAGATTGATCCAGATTTGCACACCTCTGCAAATTCCATCCCCGGGCATTTCCGAGTGAATTATTCCTCTGCCTACAGTCATCCACTGCACAAAAATCCAAATCTCTTTCGTAAAAAAATCCAAATTTCGACTCAGAATAAATAAACATGTTCACAATGGAATGTATTTTTTACCTGCACATCTCCAGGTCCAATAGTTCCCTTGTGCCCTCCACAACCAAGAACGAAATCACCCTAAAACCCATAAACCCAGAAACAACATGAATCATTTCCTTCTGAATAAAACAAAATCAATCTTCTCACAGTCAATTCATGAAACACATTGTGTCCACAATCTTTTTATATTAAAAAAAATTGTACCTCAAACATATATGTGACTGCCTGAAAGCCCCTGTGTGGGTGATCATGAAATCCATAAGGTGGACCCACTGCAAACCAAAATAAAACCCCATAAGCAAAACAAACAAACTCCGAAATATTTTTCTTACTATATATTTTCAATATGAAACTTCACTGTACACGTATATACCTTCAAACTTTATCATAGTCACAAAAGGATCAAGACTCTTCAGCTCACACCTGAACACCAAAAAAAACACAAACCAATCACTACCCAGATGAGGAATCATCAAGAACACAAGAACCCATATCACAATTTTGACAAATCAACCAAAACCATCAATACCCAGAAACAGAAACTCATGGATAAGAACAATTGTAGGGGAAAGAAAATTACTTTCCAATGCATGGCCAAAGAGTAGCACCATGATCAGGCTCAGGTTCGGAAGAGTACTTTTGGACAACCAACCTGGGGGATGTGAATTCAGAGGAGTGGTCTGATTCAGACATGTTGGTTTGTTTGTTATGTGCTCAAAGGTTGCAATTTTAAAATGTGTCTGGTTTTGTATCTTATATAACAAGTCTGCATATAAATCAACGATTCATTTGATTGTTTAAGATCTCTGTATATTTTATTGCCTTTAGGTGAATTTATTATTTCCATTTAATTCTGCTCATAATTGCTGTCACATTCATGGTTAAATGTTGACTTACACGCATGTGAACATGATGTTTAGGGAAAGGATCTCATCCATGCATATATTTTGGAGATATATATTCATGCATTTAATTGGAGTTGAAGTCACAGTTCATAGGTGTGTGAATTGAGTTATTTCAGATACCCACAATAACGGCCATCATGGCCCCAAAAATCACCCCAGCGCCACGCGTCATGGCCCCAAAAATCACACCAGCGCCACGCCGTGGCGTTTTAATTGTCTTGACCCAGTTTTTAACCGATTTTATACTGATTTTCGACCAATTTAGATCGGTTATGTCCAAACTAATTATTTTTTTTAAGAAATGTTGAAAATATTATAACTTGTAGCATAATATGTATTGTTTATTGCATATGTTAATTAATCTATATTAAAAAAGATTAAAAATACAAAAATGAAAATCCGTCATGGCCTCGAAGGCTCCTGTCCACCATCATTGCGTCGTGCGACATCTACAACCTTAGGTTTTGTTCATATCAATACTATCATTAACTGACTCCACCATACTTTGTCAATTTTGAAACCACTACCTCTTGGAATCTAGCATCTTACACGCATGACAACCTCCACATACCATATTGACTCACATTTTTGTCTTTAAAGTCGATTAGGGGTAAAAGAAGTTGACATGTGGAGATTCAAACTGTTATTTAAATTGGTGAATAGATTCACATTTTCAGATATGGTACTCTAATACTAACCAACTAATTTAGTTTAAACAAAAACAAAACCAAAATTGTTTAGTCTGGTTTTAAACCATCCAATTTTTGGTTGGTCGATTTTGTTCCAACTATTCTTTTTTACTTTTTGAGCATGTTTTTGACCTATTTTTTGTTGGCACAAATTTGTTATCATCTCCAATTGCTAAATATTTCAATGATTCTACCTTTGTAAATTGAAACCAAACCGGTTTTGTATTTGGTTTTGTCTCTCACCGAACGGAATTGGTTTTGTTTGGTTATGTTCGGTTTTTTTAGCAGCCTTATCGTCGAGCCTTCCCCCTAACATCTAATATTTAACAATCAGTGTTCTAAAAACATTGGGTGCTAGTCTAGCGGAGAGAGTACTTTAAGGTGACAGAATCTTAACCCACCTAAAAGCTCAGACTAATAGGTAAAGCCACAAATTGTTATATAAGTTGGTGAACATATCTACATCTTACATTTTCAAGATGTGAGACTCTAACATCCCCATTCACGTAAAAACCGGTTCGAAATGCACGTAAAAACAAACGAGCGGGAGGGCATGGTTCGTAACCTTTTTGTGTAAACAACACTTGATGAACGAAATTGGGGTGTGACACTTGAAAAACAATTGGAATGTAATGTTTTCATTGGAAAAAATATCTATCCTCTTCATGCTTGGCCATTACTTCAAACCCATTTCTGCACTGCTTATAGTCCTCAAGAGCTACATCAATCTCAACTTGTGTGTTCATCACAAATGGCCCAAACTGCACCACTGGCTCACCCAGCGGCTCTCCCCCTATCAGCACAAACCTCAACGGCTCCAATGACTTGTTCCACACGCTGACACCATCCCCACAACTCAGCACCAGCACATGGTGAGCTGCAACAGGCAACGAGCTGCACGCCCCGAACACTCCCTCGCCTTCGATCACATACACGAGCGCGTTCCATGATTCCTGGATGCTCTGGTGAAGCTCTGCTCCGGGCTTCAGGGTGAAATCGAGGAACATTGTTGGCGTGGGGGCGCGATCTCGAGACCTCGCCCCCATTGCCTCCCCTGCGATGATCTTGACCTCGACTCCATCTCCCTCCGCTTTCTTTATCTCCTCGTGGGGCAATTCTTGGAAACTCGCCTCGATCCTGCACGTCAAGCCACAAGTTTAAAAGTCAAATAACCACTTTTGGACTCTTGGTGTGTATTGAGATTTGTTCTCGACTATGCTACGATTAAGTAAGATATCATTAAACTTGTGATTCTTAAGAGTTGTTAAGATTATTGCAGTCTCAGTGATCGTGTACTGTCTCATTTATATAATTAGTAGCCATGAATCTACTATTTTTTGTAAAAGAAGTGCGTATTTTCAAAAATGGCAAAAAATGCCATGGAATTAAAAATATTCAAATTCACCTTTTTTTAACTCGAACATGCCAATTTTCTTCTTGTTGCAACTAGTCAAAATGTTTTTCCAGAATTCCTTTTGAATAGTCAACCAAAAAAGAAGAAAACTTGGGAGTTTGAGATGAAAAAAAATGATCTTAAAATTGTAATTTCAATGGTGGATTCATCATTTGTCAAAAAAAGTCATTTCTTTTTTAAAAAAAATATGATAAGTTGACAAACACATTTTATCATTATTTTAAAAAAGTTAGGTGTTAGTTCAGTAGAGATGACACTAATAATAAAATATCAGAATGAAAAATTACTTGAAAATAATAAAAAGTTAATTGGAGATTAATTGGACAGATCGTGGTAAACAAAATTGACAGATAAAATACAAAAACATAATAAGACAGAACCACTTTTTAATAATATAGTAACTTAGATTCACAAACATTTTGTCTTTGGAGGGAAGATTAATCCAAAGCTGCAAGCCTTTGCTTGTTCCTTCTCCGGCGGGCATTTCCGAGTGAATTATCCCTCTACCTGCCCTCAACCACTGCACAAAACCAATAACAATCACCATCAAAACAAAGGGTATTTGTATTTGTAATTACAATTGATAATTAATTAACAAACAAACAAACAAACAAACATGTTTATCATGACTTAAATAGGAGAATATTATATTTACTTGCATATCCCCAGGTCCTATAGTTCCCTTGTGCCCTCCAAGAACTTCCTGAGTGAAAGAACCCTGAAACCCAGAAACCACATGTTGAGTTCCTTCTCAAAAATCAATTTTCACTTGGGCAATTCACCAAACACATGGTGATGTGCACAAAATAAAGTACCTCTAACATGTATGTGACCATCTCAAAACCTCTGTGTGGATGATTGGGATAGCCTGCAGGTGCAGACACTGCAAACACACAAAAACAAAAAAACCCACAAAATCAGTGTATAATAATAATTGATATTAGGAATGGAATAACAGCAGTATCAAATTTGAAGTGATTTTTATTTAACTTTACCCAACCTTTTCTTTTTATGGATGCTCTAACTTTTATTTTGTTATATAAGGTAGCCTCTCTTAATTCTAACAGAAATTTGATGAAAAATGTCAAAAATGCTCTTGAAAATAGACATAATGGTATTTTTGACAATTTACATCAAATAAGAATCACATAAAACGAAGTATATTTATCTGGCATCAACAAAAAGAGAATGGGACATTTATCAACATTTGGTGAGTGTGTATTACTTTCAAATTGTACCAATGACAGAAAAGGATCCAAGGAGGTCAACTCAGTCCTGAACACCAAAAATAGCAAAGAAAAAACACAAAACAATTAGTACCCAGATGAAGAATCCTCAAGAAAACAAGAACCCATGTCTCAGAATTGACAGATCCATCCAAATCATGAGTGCCCAGAATAGCAAATACCATAAACATCTCTTGAATGAGAACAAGTAGAGAAAATAGTACCTTCCAATGCATTTTCTGAGAATGGCACCATATTCAGGCTCATCAGAGCTTGCCAAGACCTCTTGTTGAACCAATCTGGGTTTGGTGAAGTAAGCGGATTGATCTGATTCAGGCATATTGGTGAAATGCTTTGAAATTTTTATATGGCCTTTGTATTTGAATGCATATATATAGAATTGGTTGGGACATGAGCCATGGAAGTTTTAGGTGTGAACATTGTATTCTTATAATCAAGTTCATACATAAAATACAAATTTTCATTCTGATTATCTTACAACTCTACGTATATTTTATTGCTATTTTGGGCGATTATTGTTTTGGCACTAATAGTTGACCTACTAGATGGTTACTTACTATCTCATAGACGTGTGAACAATAATATTCACAAACATGTTTTCTTTTGGTGGAAGTGTCCCTTGTCCGATTCCTTGCTATCTTCTTGCTGATTTTCCGACTATATACTATTGGTATACTCAATAAAATTATCAAAAGCATTGTTTTTGTTTTCATGGTATCAGAACTAATTGGGGTGATCCTTGATTAAGCATCGGTTATTTTTTGGTTCTGCACACTCGTGTATGAGTGCTTCTGGCGGGTGGGCATGACTATTTGATGCTATAATTCTTTTATTTTCATATTGTTGGTCCCGATATTTCATTTGCAGGCCTTGAGACGAGTAAAATTTTGCACCGTCAGCCACGAGGGGAGTTGATGTTTACACTGTTGGCTCCGAGATGAGTAGCAGTTTACACCGTCGGCCATGAGACAAGTTGTCGTATGTGCCGTTGGCCCCGAGACGAGTTGTTACTCGTCGGCCTGGATATGTTAATGTTGTTTTTCTCCTTCGCAAGTTGGGAGTAGTCGATGTCCATGATCCAACTTGAGATAGAATATTGAGATTCTAGCAAATCAAGCAAGAAATGAAATCATATATAATTTCTTACTGATTTTCCAACTTTCCTATTTATCTTATTACTTTGTAGGACAATTACCTTAATTAAAGAATATTTGTTTATCAAATCATGCTATAAATATGTATTATTGTTATTCAATAAAATTAACAAAAGCATTTGATTCTTCTTTTCATTAATGTTAGGGAATCAAATATGGGACCAATGAAAAAATTCAATTCTGTTATAACCAACCATATAATAGGTGCTTCTTTGGTTAGAAACGATTCATCCTTATTGTAATGGGCATTCATTTTGAACTCAATCTCAATTAGTCATTTGAATTTTGAACCTTATTTTCACACTAATGATGCAATGTAGTCACTTCGGTCTAATTGTTGATTTGGATTCGATCTTTGATCTTAACTGAAGATCATAAAATAATATACATTCAAAATTTCATGCAATGCTAAGTTATAAACAAATAGCTGAAGTCTAAAATTATACTTCAACACGATCAGTTCAGTTCTTCTTTATTAAGCGCATTTTTTGGATTACGAGAACCAGGTCCCAACCGCAACTCAACGGTTCACTAAAAATAACGAAAACCGAACCATTATTCAAAGTTCTCGACTAAAATTTAGACCGATTCTCGGTCCAAAATGAACACCTCTGCCCTTTTGGGATATTTGAAAACCACACAACTGCTTTGTTCATCTTCTTTTTATTACATATGAAATGTGACATATGAAGGCAAAAGACAACATATTTTCTCATTCAAAAAACAGACGGAACATTATGTAACAGCTCATGACTGTGACCTCCATTGCCTAGCCAGTTCAAACCCATTCTTGCAATTCCGGTAGTCCTCGAAGGTCTGATCAATCTCGGCTTGTGTGTTCATCACAAACGGGCCATACTTCACCACAGGCTCGGTCAGGGGCTGCCCTCCGATCAGCACAAACCTCAACGGCTCCAATGACTTGTTCCACACGCTAACCCCGTCCCCATTGCTCAGCACCAGCACATGGTGGGCTTCAACGGGCGGCGAGCCTGGCGCCCCGAACACTCCCTCCCCTTTGATTGTGTACGCGAACGCGTTCCATGATTCGGGGATGGTTTGGTGGTGCTGTGATCCTGGCTTGAGGGTGAAGTCGAGGAACATTGTCGGGGTTTGGGTGTAGACCGGTGATTTCATTCCCATTGCTTCTCCGGCTATGATTCGGACCTCTACTCCATCTTTCTCTGCTCTGGTTATGTCTGAACTCACGAGTTCTTGGTACTTAGGCTCTATCCTGCATACAGAATCAGGGTTTGAGTTACATTCCAAAATTATCTGTGAATTGGTTTGGTTCGGTTATAAACAAAACCGTAATTGTGTTTGTTTGGTTCCCGTTTATAAAAATGGAGATGATAAACAAAACCTAGTCCAGCCGAAAACTGATCTGTTCAGACACATGTCTCATTTTAAGTTATTAATCTTCATCAGTTGGGCCTACAGAATACTAGGCCAACAAAAACTGACTGAATAATCGGCCCAAAATGTGGGAAATTCATGAAAACCAGTAAAAGAAAAACTGATTGAACCGAAAACCGATCAATTTGAGTATGTGGCTCGTTTTAAGTCGGCGTTTGTCAATATAGGCATAAAAGTATTAGGCCAACAGAAAAATAATTCAAATAATAAATCAAAACCGGCTCGAAATGTGGAAAGTTCATAAAAGTTGTTTCAAAGAAATCAAACCAAACCTAATTTCAACTTCTGAATTCCGGTTTTCAACCGAATTGATCGGTTCGGTTCAAAATTGGACCGTGGGCACTCCGAGATCCCATGACCAATTCAAGAAACAATAGAAATGGGAGCATATAGTGTCATTTCAAGAAACAATAGAAATAATCAAGAATTGATGTTCACTAACATTTTGTCTTTTGAAGAGAGATTGATCCAAAGCTGCAAGCCATTGTTAACTCCTCCAGCTGCAGGCATTTCTGAGTGGATTATTCCTCTGCCCGCTGTCATCCACTGCACAAAAGTCACCAAACATTCTGATTCTTCTCTTCAATTTCTTCAGTTTCAAATCAGATTTTATATGAGGTTTATGTTTTACCTGAACATCTCCTTGTCCAATTGTTCCCTTGTGCCCTCCAAAATCTTGATGTGTAAAAGCACCCTGAAAATCAAAAAAACCCAAACTTCACTTCTTCTGGTGAATTAATGTTCTAACACCTTGGCTGCATGAAATTTAGAAATAAAATTGTACCTCCAACATGTATGTAACAGTCTCAAAACCTCTGTGTGGGTGATCAGGAAACCCAGCTGGTTCAGATACTGGAGACCAAAAAAATTAACTTTTCAATCTCAAATCTATGATACAAGAACTATAATTGAATTTCATATTGGCAAAGCATGTAGCTTCATATACCTGAAAACTCATCCAGCATGAGAAAAGGGTCCAAGGACTTCAACTCACTCCTGAGAACCAAATACCCAATAATCAAAATCACAAAACAATCACCACCCAGATGATGAATCTTTAAAACTACAAGAACCCATGTTTCAATCTTGACATTTCCACAGAAATTTGGAATATTTACGTTCCAATGCTTCTCCTGACAGAGGCACCATCTCCCTCTGGCTGAGACTTGGCCAAGACTTGGTTGGTGACCAATCTTGGTGTGGTGAATTCAGACATGTTGTTGGTACAGCTTCTGGTCAGAGAAGGTTTTGTGGTTTTCTGGGTTTTGATTGGTAGTAACTTGTGAAGGAAAGCTCTCATGAATCTTTTGTCATTTGTGTCCTGTAAACAATAAGCTATCTATCTGTATATATATAGCTTCACAAGTATTGGTGGAAGAAGGTGAGTCTGGCACAAGAGAGTTGAAAGTGTATGGAAAATAAATATAATGTGTGGAGAATGTTGGTGGGCCCTACTTTGCCTCCTTGGACCAATTATCATGGTGATGTCAAGCTAGAATCACTTTATGTGTAAGGTGTTCACAATGAGGTCGATCGGAATGGGACACTCTGAAAAT
This sequence comes from Geranium brycei, assembly GCA_036897365.1. NCBI lineage: Eukaryota > Viridiplantae > Streptophyta > Magnoliopsida > Geraniales > Geraniaceae > Geranium > Geranium brycei. Next base: position 4,414 of record JAYMTP010003892.1, on the reverse strand, counting down.
GAACTGGTAATGGTTACTTATGTGAAATCGATTGGGTCCAGGTGGCTCATCCCCACATTGTCTCGTATCTGATACATTATAAAGTTCGAACCCACTATCTATTTTTTCAAAGTCTGTGCCTCGAACGGATGGAGTGTCCTTTCAATATTTTAAAATAATAATATAAATAAATAAATAAAATAATTACACATGATCGTATTTAACAAATAACATATTACGTATAATAAAAAAGGATTGTATTTAACAAATAACATATTACGTATAATAAAAAAGATACGAAGAATCATATTTGCGGATTCCAAACAAATTCAAGGTACACCTTGATAAAAATTTACATAATTTTAACTTTTAAAAAATAATATAAAAATAATTTAATTATTGAATTATAGTCTTTAAACCCATTCTTTAATTCTTGAATTATAGTCTTTAGACCCATTAATCAATTTTTATTTTGGCACACCCCCTTAACGGTGGACCCTCTATTTTTCATTTTCCCGTATATTATTATTATCAGGCAAATAATATATTGGTTAGTATTTGTTTGATTATAATAATTAAGGCAACATAGTAAAGAACAATATGACGCAAGTGCTGACGATGGCAGCCCCGATGTCCGAAGAACATAGCATAACCAATCCAAACCAAATGAAGCATCTTTAATCAACACAAAAAATAAAAGACGAGAGTCATGAATGTTTAATGAGCCGTGGCCGACACATATTTGTTCTCTCTCGTATCTGTTCCGTTATGTGTGAATGTTACCAGAAAAGAAGTGCCATTTTTTGGAACTTGTGGTCGGAATCAATATTCCAAAAGCACCGACTTCTTCACAACATTTACATAGTATCATCAATCATTGCTAAGCATTGCGTTTTGTTTTTGGTCAACAAAAAGGGACTTGGCTTTTCAGCCTTTTTCATTTAAGAAATTCACATGGGGATTGGTTTAGGGTTGTACATTTTTATCCGGTATATGACGACCCAACCCGATCTAAATTTGATTGACCCGAGATTTGACTAAACAATGTGAGAAATAGGTTGGATCGACCCAATCCGACAGAGGTCAAGTCGAGTCTCGGGTGACATCTACGAAACCACCGAGTCACCCGACACCCAACTAGCAAAATGGGTCAAACCTTTTATCCTTATTAGAGTTTAATTAAGGGTTCAAATTAAAATTTTAATTTGGGATTAAGGATTTCGAGTTCAAATTAATTTCAATTTTGGGTTAAAGTTTCTAAATTTGAGGGTTTAGGGTTAGGGTTTGGATTTCGAGTGAACTATGATTTCAATTGTAATTGGCTCAATTTTTTGGCCCATCGGGTGAGTTGGATTGTACCCAACACCCGACTACACCCAAACCCAAGCACCCAACACCTCTTCCGAGTCGAGCCTTGGGTTTAATTTTCTAGACCCGACATTTGTCGGGTGAACCCAAACTCGGTCGGTATACCCAACCCGACCCGATGAACACCCATAGATCCAGCGCCTGAAACCGACTGAATAGGCCCGAATCTAATCGGTAAACATGATTTTGGCCCCCAATCAGCCGACTCGGTCGATTTTCACAATACTGCTAGGTAACAATACAAGCATTTTACTATGAACATTTTTGTTCTAGTACATTTGAACACTTAATTATTTCTTACTCTTTAAATTATGACTTACATACATTCAAAATGTGAATTAACTTAATATTTTAGTATATTATGAATAAAAATGATTTTAAGTAGCTTAATTTATTATTTTATGAATAAAAATACATAAAATTAAATGAATTATAATTTATTTTATTTTATTACACATTGCAAATCTCACAAATGAAAATAAAATATTTGACATCATTTTTTTTTAAAACAAAAGCTTTATTAAAAAATTAAAATACGAATAGAATCGGTAGGACAAATCCCGCACCTAATTCTCAGATAACATAAACAGGAGCGAACTCAATACACAGAAAAGAAATATTTGTGGATAACCAATACAAACATTAAGCTTTCTGTAATTCGACCCTTCAATAGATGTTGCATCAGTTCTCAAGCAACTAATCTTGATAGCTACATGTAGGACCACAACCTCCACCTCTAAAAGCCAAAGAACGTGAGTCCATCAATCTATCTTGGATATCATTATTGACCAAAGATTCCGATATACCAAACAACCACCAAATAATGGCCAACAACCGCCACTAACTTCTTACAACCGCCAACAACTGTTGGACGGGACATATGCCACAAGGGCGGACGCTTACTCGTCACTTGGATGCACAAGAAAAAACAATACACTCCGGCGCACCCGACAACTATCTGAATTGCCCTTTGAATATCAACTCCGATGCCACGACAATTAGAATCGCCACAAATCTCTCAATTAGGAACTCCACATATTCATAAATGAAGAGCATCACTGATATGGCCACGGAAGCGGTGGAATAGCGAAGAAGGACGATCCGAACAAGAAGGGTCGCCGAAGTGAGGAATATCGAGAGCATAGTCGCAGACGATGGGGGTGGTGGTGGTAGTCGGAGGAAAGACATACCCAACGTCCACAGAACAGCCGAGGACGGAGGCAACAAAGTGTAGAGAGAGAGACTCTCGCTTCTCTCGTATTGATGTGGTCATTGAGATAATTTTTGGAGACACTAATTTTCGTATTTGTCAAATTTTTTATCATCGAATAAAACGATTATATTAAAAAAAAAAAGACATTTCCAAGATGGAAAAAAAAAACTCAACGAACAAGTACAAGGGAAATGAAAGAAAGAGAGAAATGAATGAATAGTCTGAATTATACCATAATCAATGCTCATGGTTGTAAATCTTATCGATTTGCAAAGCTTTCAAGTATTTTGGGCATTTGCCAAGGGGTCAGCGGTTGGAGGACGACTTTTAGAAGGTGATCTCAAGACATCCGATGGCTCAAAATTGGTGGAACTCTTTACTTTTGCACTCTTGGAGCGAGCCCAGATCGAGGAAGAAGAGGGATAGCGTGGCAAAAACCCCGAAAGGGGGCAAGGAGTTTTAGCTTTCCACCTCTTCCGCCTACAATTTCCAATGGTGTTACTAAGGAGTTTCACAATAGGAGCATTCCATTCCTCTAAAGAGAGCAAAGAAGCCCCAGCTGATGAACTGCCCAAATCATATAAATAAAAGAGGCCCAAAGAAGAGCCTGCTTTATGTCCCTTAGCTGATGAAACATGGGCCTACTAGTCAGAGGACATGAGCCCAAGGCTGAGGGGACATCATCTTCACTAGATCAATGCTTCGAGACCCGTGACGTTATCATCCTTGGACAGAGCTCTTATCGGCCGAGGACGACTCGCCGCCGGGAAAGAAGGGTGGTGGAGCGGAGACACACTATCAGGATGATACTAGAGATCCAAATCGGAAACGATCTGTTCCAAATTGAAATGTTGGCTTTCAAGCATATATTCGATCCAAAGATTCGGAGAAAATAAGAACAAAAGCTCGATCATGATGGGATCCATGTGAATGAAAATCACTTGACCTACCCGACATGGAACATTTTGATTGATTCCACTGGCAAGCACGTAGGTGGAAGTCTCGTGATAGCAACCCATTGAAATAAACCGCTCCGTTAGAGTAGATTAAGAGATCAATTAACCAACAGCCAAGATTTGACAAGTTTGCTTGCTTCGAGCAACTAAGGGATTCCGAAGTGGAGAAAAAAAACGAGATGAACTCAACTTCCCTATAAAGTTTTAGAGTGGTCAATTTCAACCATCTAATTACACTCAATCATCTCGATGAATGAAAAGAGTATGATTAGAATTTACAATCTTAAATTGGACTTAACTAATGAAAACCATTCTCATAAATTACTAACAAAGTCAATTACCAAAATGGGAAGTTGATTTAGTTATTGTATTTAAGGTGTTAGGATCGCCAAGTTTAACTAAATATCGGCATGAAAGGTGTTGAATCAATTACCCATATCTAACTTGCATCGATTAGAGCTAGGATAACCTCATTCCCCTCTTGGAAACCCTCTAGAAAATCCCTAGTCTACTAGTGCGAGACTCATCGACTATTAAACCGTGCTCATCCTCATGATAAGGAAGTAAACCCGATCCTCCACCATGGTCCATAATTATCGATAAATTGCAAGTCATGAGTGAGGTCCTTAACCATAACCCTTACTCATTTTAGTTCATGAACTAATCACCAAATCAATTTCAACCCCTATCAAATCCATGCCTAATCTCCAATCTAACCACAAATCAACATGCTCATCATCAAATAATAAACATTCATGCTCAAACATCAAAATCAAGGGTAAATGTCGCAAAGGTACAGTTAGTTTTACATGTTTTGCAGACGGATACAGTTAACTTAAAAACGTTGTTTTAAGGTCAGTTAGTTTTGGTTTAGTGTCAAGTTAGACAAAATGGTTAA
>JAYMTP010003891.1:0-16011 GCA_036897365.1 Geranium brycei | reverse complement strand
TCTCCTTCTCCTTCCTCGCCCCCCCCTTCCCTTCTTCTCCACTCTCCCTTCTTCAACCCTATCCCCCTCTGCAACTCCGTCAAATCCACCATCCCCGCCGGAAGACGCCGTTTCAGGGTCTCCTCCTCCGCCGCCGACCAGCCACCCCCTCCCAAGGTCTCCTCCGATATCTTCGGCCCCAAGAGGGAGCTCTCCGGCCTCCAGCCCCTCGTCAGCTCCCTCTCTCCTCCTCTCCGCCTCGCCACCTCCGCCCTCGTCATCGCCGGCGCTCTCTCCGCCGGATACGCTCTCGGCTCTCGCCTCGGCGGCTCCAGAAACGCCGCTGTGGGCGGAGCCGCCGTCCTCGGCGCTGCCGGCGGGGCCGCTGCTTACGCCTTGAACGCTTGTGTTCCCGAGGTCGCCGCCGTGAATCTCCATAACTATGTCGCCGCCTGCGACGACCCCACCGCCATCAGGAAGAGCGATATCGAAGCTATTGCTAATAAGTGATCTTCTTTACCTCTATAGAGTGTTGTTTGACTTTTTTTATTGATAATTAAGGACGAGTGATTCATTATTTGGGGCTTTGTATTGATTTGAAAATTTCAGTTTCGGTGTGAGCAAGCAAGATGAGACTTTCAATGCAGAGCTGTGTGATATTTACTGCCAGTGAGTTCTAACGAAATTTGTTGTATATGGCAACCGTGTTTTTATTGGCAATTGAGTCTCTTTGTAATTCAGGTTTGTGTCTTCTGTTCTCCCTCCACCGGAGGAAGATCTTAAAGGCACTGAAGTCGACACGATTATCAAATTTAAGAATGCACTCGGCATCGAAGACCCAGATGCTGCTTCAATGCATATGGAGGTATTCCTTCTATAAAATACTGTTTACCCGCCTGTTCGGATCTATTTTTTGTAAGAATTTAAATCCAATGCTTTTCTAGCCCATGAAAAGGAAAAGTATACATTTCTGAATTTGCTTTTTTTTCTGTTGCCTTGCAGATAGGTAGAAGGATTTTCAGGCAAAGGCTTGAAACTGAAGATCGTGAGGGTGAAGTACAACAGCGTCGGGTATGGTACTTGTGATTGCTTCAGTTTGCTTTTCTGTTCTTTATATCGCCTGTGTTTCTTAATAGAGATATTGAGCTTGACCATTATTAATGAATCTCCAGTACAGGCATTTCAGAAGCTTGTGTATGTATCATCACTAGTCTTTGGAGAAGTAGCAACTTTCCTTTTACCTTGGAGGCGTGTTTTCAAGGTTTCTGATGCTCAGGTACTGATTGTTCTTTCAATACATGCCTACCGTCCACTGAAGATTTATGTGTCAGCGTCAGACCCTGGAGGACACAAATATCCGTGTTCTCCCATGTCTGCAATCTTTTCGGCACAAACAAAAGAGTCCACTCTTTCTAACTGCGAGAGTGACTTAATTTTCCTCACGTCGCTGTCAAAACACCACATTCAGTATCCTTGCTTTACATTTTCTTATGTTTTGTCTCCTGATATCTCTGGCCAGGTTGAGGTTGCTATTCGTGATAATGCCCAGCGATTATATGGTTTGAAATTGAAATCAGTTGGGAGAGGTAAATGTGATTCATCAATGCCTTATCAGCTATCCTTATGATGATTTAAAACATTGAAAATAGTTTTGATGCCTGTTATTTGTAACATGCTTTTAAGATGGGTTAAACTGGAATCTGTACTAGAAGTTTATGTCTTTGATGCTATTGCCACAAATATTCTGTTTGATTATGTAAGACTTGTTAGACGTTAGACCTTTCCCAAATTAAAATTGAACGTGAAACATTGCGCTTTAAGTAACCATCTTCCGATAGCTGCCAGTTTGTCATATATGGGGGTTATTTCTCTTAGGCATGAACAAGAAAAGTTGCATTAACATAAACATAATTTAATTTTCTCAGCTAAGCTGTATTTTTAATATACCATCAATATACTATCTCTTTAACACGTGGCACCAATTCTTGTTTCTTGAATGCTCTGACAACTTGAAATTATCGCTCTAGATATAAATGTGGAACAACTTCTCAGCCTTAGAGAAGCACAGCTTTTGTACCGACTTTCAGATGAGGTAATCATGCAGCTGTTCTCACTAAGAGATTGTTTTCAGCTTTTGATAATTATTTTGCCTTTTCAACTGTTTCTTATTTTCTTCCAGCTCGCGGAGGACATGTTTCGGGAGCATACAAGAAAACTTGTTGAGGAAAACATTTCAGGAGCACTCAATGTAGTCAAGTCTAGGACTAAAGCGAGGTATAGTCATTACCAATTGGCTTGACTTAAGCATATCATTATGTTCATTTCTTTCTTTTTCTTTTTTGTGCACACTGATATGCATATTTCAGCAGCATCTTTCAGTTTCTCATAACCCTGTTGCAATATCATTGATAATCTTCCCTCTAACAAGAATAGTGTTTTCAGCAGGGGAGCATCGCAAATTGTGGAAGAGCTTAATAAGATAGTTGCATTAAATAACTTGCTCAGTGCATTTAAAGATCACCCAGATGCAGCTCACTTTGCTCGGGGGCTTGGCCCTGTTTCAATAGTAGGTACGAAGACAATCTAATCTCTTGTTTTCTTGTTTGTCATGGCTCCAGAGGTTTCAAATAAACTGCCTGGTATTAATTTATATTATCGTCTTAGGCGGCGAATATGATGGTGACAGAAAGATGGATGAGTTGAAGGTTCTTTACAAACTATATGTGACAGATTCCTTGTCCAGTGGCCGAATGGAAGATAATAAGGTAAATAAGTGCTGGGTTGGTAGTATCCTGGCTCAAGCTCTATGGTTTTTTATTTATTTACTATTGACACTGGTGAGGAAGTCCTTCTCAAAGATATCACACCCTATACATCCGGTTATGTTTAGGTCCTCATGACCCAAGCAAAAATGTGACCTGACCTGAAATCATGTGGTATCAAGGAAGTGTCAGGTAGCTAGGGAGGATGCATATATCCCTTAATACATATTTTATTTTATTTTTTCAAACAAATTTTCACCAATTCCTGATGTCTTCATTAGTTCAAAATTTGCATAGTTGCCTTCTGCATTACTCCATCCGTCCAAAAATAACTTCCCCACTTCCCAAATGAATGTCTAAAAATGAGTCCCGTTTCCATTTTTGTTGGTTACTTTGCGATGAACTACCAATGATATTTCTCCACAACTCCATATCAACTTGAATAGAAAGGACACGAGATTACATGAAAGTGATGGAGTGGCAAAAGCTAAAAATTGAATTCTTAATACTTGCAAATAGCCATATGGAACAATAATGTTGACCCACTATAATGTTGACCCACTCAGTAAATCTTCTAGTTCTGTTTCTGCACGTATCACATGGTTAATTACTTGGTGTAACTTGGCAAATTAATAAGACTAGGAAATTAGTCTGATTCACCACCTGAAGTAAGAAGATAAGGTTTTTACTTTTTAGACAGCAGGGATAAATGCTGCGAAGAAAATATACCTCATAAATTTTTTTGTCATGTGACGAGTCAGCTTGTAACTGGTTACTCAGCTTTACTAGTTCTTGTTTTAACTTCTTACAACATTAATACCCTTTTTTTTATTCTGGCTTTACAAGTCACTGCACCTGTGATGAACTATATTGTCTACCAGGGACTTCTTTTTGTTAATGTTTTCCATGTATTAGATTCGATTAGTTATGAACTATTATTTATCTATTCTTGTTTTGTGTGTCTGCAGCTAGCATCATTGAGTAAGTTGAAGAATATATTTGGTTTAGGTAATCGTGAAGCGGAGTCCATAACGCTTGATATTACCTCAAAGGTATATCGGAGTCGACTTGCACAGGCTTTTTCTGGTGGTGATTTGGAAGCAGCTGATAGCAAAGCAGCCTTCCTCCAAAACCTTTGTGAGCAGTTGCAGTTTGATCCAGAGAAGGCAAGTGAAATCCACAAAGGTAATATGGGGTTTGTGCCGGATTGTTCTACCATTTGATTTGAATGTATTTGTTGATAAATTAGTTGGCACCCAGATTTGATCTTTTAAAATAAGTAGAAGCAATCATGTGGTAATCAGTCATAGAACATTACTTGTTTAGGCACCCTTTTTCATTATTGTCTGATGGATCTTTCTATGCTATTATTTGGCATATAGCTAAAATGATAAATATTAAAAATGTTTCTGAAAATCTTTGTATTATTTGTATTATGCTTCAAAGTAAAACCACATTTTGTGCTTCATTGTTACATGTTATGAGGGAATGCTATTCCGCAGCATAATAAATATAGGAATTTTTTTTGAAAGGTAACGGCTTATTATTTGTAAGGTATATTTGGTCATCCATTTCATGGGAATTCTGTTTCACCCATATTTTCTTCATACTGTTGGCTTGTTTCATTATCCTTATGTTTGCTAGAAGTTTCTGATACGTTGATATATGTTGTAAAGATATTTATCGACAAAAGCTTCAGCAATGCCTAGCTGACGGGGACCTGAGTGAGGCGGATGTTGCTGCACTGCTGCGTGTACGAGTCATGCTATGCATTCCTCAGCAAACTGTTGAAGCAGCACATGAAGAAATCTGTGGAAGTTTGTTTGAAAAGGTAAACCTAGCTTCTAGCATATTTCTCTTATAAATACCGGATTATCATCGAACAACTGAGTTTTCTTGAGTATGCTTCCCTATATTGTTTTGTTCACTTTTCTGCTGTACAATATTGAAGTGTGCCAAAAACATACACCAAGTGCACCTGAATGGTTATCATTTTATTTTATTTCTTCTATTATTTATTTTTGGCTATCATTTTAGTGCTTCCACAAAATATGATGAGTACCCTCATGGCGTAATTGGTTGCTTTATAAATGGAAACTCTTTTTCAGTTGTGTTGATGGAAAGTGATAGTCAAGATCCATGAAAAGGGGGTAGTATTTTGGGACTGTGTTGTCTTGTTTGTAAATGGAAATTGAAGATTGTTGCTACTATAGATTTTATATTGATGACATTCTTATTCACATGGTTCTTCCAGGTTGTAGGAGCTGCTATTGCTGCAGGTGCGAAGAGTTATGATACTGTAGCAAGGGCATCTGTGAGGAAGGCTGCACAAGGCTTGCGGTTAACAAGAGAAGCTGCAATGTCCACAGCTATAAAGCTTGTAAGATGCTGAATTAGTCAATTTATTGATAGAATGGTTCAGGTTCATTACATTCTTATTAACTTTCTAATCACACTTGTGAACTATGCAGGTCCGGAAGATGTTTGTGGTCTATATAAACCGATCACAGGCAGCTAATAAACGCAGTGACACTGTAAAAGAACTTCAAGAAATGATAGCCTTCAACAGACTTGTTGTGACCAAATTAATAGAGGACATTAAAGGAGAAGGAGAAGCATCTGAAACTATCGAAAAGCAAGATGATGAAGAAAAACAATCTGTGAAGGAAGAAATATATGAAAATGAAGCTGAAGCTGAAGCTGCGAAAAAGTGGAAGTCTCTTAAAACACTGAAGAAAACAAAAGCCAACGAACTTGCTGAGGATATGAAGATTCGCGGTCAGATGGAAATAACTCTCAAGGATGAGCTATCTGCTGGAGAGAGGGCCAACATTTACAGTACATCCTTGATTCATTGTCTATCTGGAGGAGATTTGAACATGCCATTAGGTGCTAAGATGCCTGTTGGGAAAGACAGTTCAGACTTTCAGTGGCTAAATGAGCTTGGCGTGCTCATAGGTATGTCACCTACAGAGATATTAGCTGTCCATCGGGGGATGGCTGAAAGGAGATTTAGGAAAAAGGCTGAGGTTATTCTATCTGATGGACAATTGACAAAAAAAAAGCTTGAGCAGTTAGAGGAGGTGCAAAAGCAAGTTGGCCTGCCTCCAGAGTATGCGCAAAAGGTGGTCAAGAGCATGGCAACAGCAAAGATGTCGTCTGCTATTGAAACTGCTATTGATCAAGGGAGGCTAAGCATGAAGCAGATTAGGGACATGAAGGAATCAGGTGTCAAGTTAGAGGACCTCGTATCTACGACGTTGCGAGAGAGCGTCTTCAAAAAAATTGTGGATGATGTTTTCTCGTCCGGGACTGGAGAATTTGACGCGGAGGAAATATTTGATAAAATTCCAGTAGACCTCAATATAGATGTTGAAAAGGCAAGCAGATATGTCCATGAAGTTGCACCTGCCAAAGCTTCAACTTTACTCATTCAGGCCGTCTCACTTCTTAGGCAGAGAAAGAAGCAAGGATTGGTATGTGGTGGTAGTTACAACTTTGGTTTGTTTCATTTCATTTAGAAATGTCGTATAATTAGTGTGAACTGTTGTTGTAGATTTCATGTCTTAATGACTTGCTGGCTTGCGATAAAGCTGTAACACTCAAACCATTGTCGTGGGAGTTTCCGGAAGAGTTGGCGGAAATGTTTGGCGTATACATGAAGAGCAAGCAAGCACCTGAAAAAGTAGCACGCTTGCAGTATCTGCTGGGCGTAAGTGATTCGGCAAGAGCTGCCCTCCATGAGATGGGGGATGTTGTACTGGAAAATGTTGAAGCTGAGGAGGAGAAGTTTGTATTTTGATGATTGTAATCTTGTTGTGTTGACACTTGAAATTAGGTAGAAGCTCAAGCTAGTGCAGTGCAGCATGAGACGGTGGTGAGTTTTCAAGTCACAAGTAGTATTATTAGTATATTGTTGAGGTTTTGGAAGCCAAATTTTGAACAAATATTTTCCTTAAATGATAAAGATGAGCCGTAATAAGCTGAAACCTATTGAAAATGAATGATTTTATTCCATAAATTCATTTACTAATTGAATTTCTTAGAAATTGAATTGAAGTGGCATTATGCTTTGTTATTATTCAAATCGGCTTAATCACTAAATTTAATAATGTCCATGTGAAGAGCAATGACATGCTTATCCAGTAAATTACTTGAGTAGAAGCCGTGATCAGTATAAGACAGAGTTCGTCGAGCTAAGCTTAACAAACTTGATAGAAAATTTTCTATATTTCATATTTGTAGTATGTTTATGATTCTAATTTAGCTAATTACCTTTTAGTTAAGGTTTCCTATTATTACAAACTTTTCCTATTTAGTTTTGATATATTCCATGTATAAAAAGTTCTCTTATTGTAGTTCAACACGTAATAACAGGATCAATATTATATTCTTGTCCACCTTATTTTTATTATTGGTTCATAGCAAGATTGATCTTTCTCAATTCAAAAATATTTTGTCCACACGTATATGATTTGTGATTCATTAGAAGAAAATATGTAGGCAAAAGAGCACAGAAACAAGAAAAAGTGCGTGTAGCCATAAAATAGCACAGATGAGTAAAAGAATTGTGTATCTAAAAGAGGACAGACGAGAAAAAAAAGTGTAGTCATAAGATCACACAGACAAGAAAAAAAACACGTAGCCATAAAAGATCATACATATGAGAAAAAAAGTGTAGCTATAAAAGATCACACAAACAAACAAAAAATCTAGGCATAAATGAGCACATATATATGAATAATAATAGCGTTGTCACCAAAAACATAAACAAGAAAATATATATCATGTTGCTTCCAAGCAAAAGGAAGAAAACGCCTACAAGCATAGAGAAGATGGCGCCTCCATGCACACTATTTGAAACGCTTCAAAATTCAAGTTTAAGGTCAAAGATTAAGTTTAGAATATTTTTTTAATTCAAACTTAACTCAATTCACCAACAGACTTGAGGTTGGAGTGGGTTGTTAGAATAATATAAATATTTCATATATTTATATTTGTTAGTATCTTTTCAGTTCTAATTTAACCCTAATTATCTTTTAGATAAAGTTTTCTATTATCACAAGAGTTTTTCTATGTAGCTTTGATTTATTATTTATATAACGAGCTCTTTTATTGTAGTTGGAGTGTTGAACATATTTCTCTTTACCCTATTTCTATCATTCACGGATTCAAGTAATTGGATATGATCAATTCCTCAAGTGTAAAGTAGTTCCTTTGTTTGCTTAATCGTGACTTAGGTTAGGAATGTCAATGTCACTATTGGGGTCAGTGGGAAGAACCTTCTAAAGTCGGGGGATTACCACAGTCCACATACAAATACAAATGGATTTGATCTGAATTTCAAACAAGGGGAAAAATGATATTATTAGGCATCTTACAGAATATTAAATACAAGATTCCAAACACAAAGTGTTCACACCCTAATTCTTATATATGGTGACTCAAAATCCGTACATAGTCAACCAAACATTCAGGTTTGTCAATTAGAGACGTTGATGTCTAAATGCAATTTACGACTATTTGTTGAACACCAACTCATTTGGTGTTGCACAAGTTAAATTTACGGCTACTATATATATATATATATCTCATAGTGGGCCTATACATATTTAATCATTTTACCGCATTTAGATAAGTTCTTAGTCAAGTTGGGCATCGCTACAAGAGTAATTAACCTCTACCATATGCTAGTACAAGTATAACAATAGGTGTAAATTGTAAAAAGTTTTGCAACAAAAGCTGTTAACTTACCATTTTTATGCAAAAAAAAAACGTACATTTGTCGAAAAATGACGCAAATATTCTTTAAATTATTAATTTTTAATTTTTAAAATAAAATATTATTTCTTTTTCAATTCGAGCTCGTCATTTTTTTCTTTAGCTTGATGGCGTGCTAGAGAATATTTCGTAATTGAACAAAGTAAAGTTCACAACATCAATGACGTGCGATAAAAGAAAAATCAACAAACTCGAGTTGAAAAATAAATATTTTTAATTTAACTTTTAAAAAGATAAGTTCACAACCACTTTTTGCGAATATAAAAGTTCACATCCACTTTAATTTTTACAAAATTTGAATAGTTCACCGCCCGCTTTCTGCAGTTTACCTTAACAATAATGTATAACTTCTTTTTAACCGGTGTCTTGGTGGATTAATGTTGATGTGACATCCCACGTATTTTTGAATTGTATTTTTGCTTTCTTTGACACTTCTAAGTCCATCATTTTCACCCGTCAAACTGGTGCCTCGATGAACGTGACGTCCCCGACCTGATCAGGCCAATGTTGAGTAAAAAAGTTACTTTTCAACATAAGGTGGTAGAGAGATTAAAGATGAGAGATATACATACATTGAGACTTGGTGAATTAGTAATAGTAATACTGAACAATTTTATAATTATGAGTGTAATAGTACCGGAAGTTTGACTGAGAGAGGTATGATGCACATATATAGTCATAGACAATGATGTATACGCATGCCCATTGGGCTATATATACATTCCTGCACATTGACACTACATATCCTCAACTTAATATATACGAGCCAGTAAACTTGTGTTAGTTTAGCAAAATTGGATCAGTTAGCGATAGAAATTAAATGGGTGATTCCAAGATTAGTACAGTTATAGTTATTGTTATGGTAATGTTTTTGGGGTCACAGTCAGAAGCACAACTATCATCTAACTTCTATGGGAGTCGGTGCCCAAAAGCTGTGGATACCATAAGAGCAGCAGTGAGCAAGGCTGTGATGAAGGAGCACCGCATGGGAGCGTCTCTGCTCCGTCTCCATTTCCACGACTGCTTTGTCAATGCAAGTTCACCTTCTAAACAAACATTCTTGTTTTTAATTTGTTTTGAAATAACATGCATTGGCATTGGCATTAATGGCAGGGTTGTGACGGGTCGATACTGTTGGACGACACGTCGAGTTTCACGGGAGAGAAGACGGCCGGCCCCAACGACGAATCGGTGAGGGGTTTCGAGGTCATCGACGCCATCAAGTCTGAGTTGGAGTCTCTTTGCCCTTCTACTGTTTCCTGCTCTGATATCTTGGCCGTTGCTGCTCGCGACTCTGTTGTTACCGTAAGTAGTTGTAATTGTTAGATGCGGGTTAGTCCACAAACGTAAATTCCTAACTTTTGTCTAACAGCAATCACTACTTTGCATGTATGTATAATATGATTAACTCAAGCATGATATGTATATATGTATTTACAGTTGGGCGGACCATCATGGATCGTAGAGGTTGGTAGAAGAGACTCAAGCTCTGCTAATTTCGACTCTGCAAACAATGACTTGCCCTCCCCTGCCCTGGATCTCCCTGCCCTTATCAGTGCCTTCTCTAACAAAGGCTTCACCGACAAAGATATGGTTGCTCTTTCCGGTAATCACTCTTTTTTATATCTAATATATGTTTGTATCATTAGTGTTCTGTAAAACAACTAGGCGCTAGTTAAGCCAGGATCGAGCGCCCTCTCGGGTTAATCTGGGGTTAGTTGGAGAAATTATTTGGGAAATAACACAAGATTAATTGGAAATCAATCCGAGATTTATGATAAAAACTTATTAATTACGGTGTAGATGTCTGATTCATTTGTTACCTATGAAACAGATGTTAAACGTAAGTCTAGTCTTACACGTGAGAGTAGGGCTGGTCAAATCCGGCTAATTGGAACCGGAAGCCTGAATTGTAAACCAGACTGGTCAATTCAATTTTTAATGTTATGAACCAAAACCAAGCCGGTATTGGTATAAACCCAAAAATTAACCGACCAATTTTATCGGTTGGTTTTCCAGCTAAAACTGAACTGATTTTGAATAAATTTTGGGTTTCATAACTAGGTCAAATTGAACCGGTTTTGTTGGCTGCTACATGTGAACGCCTCATAGATGTCGATTTGTGGTGATTAATAGTTTATATCAAGGCACATATAGTGTATTAAACCAATTTCAGTTTACTCAGTTAATCACAATTTTGTATTAATTAAACCGGAATAAAACCAATTTCTTTTAATTTTTGAGTTTAAGAACCCAAACCAGACCATTTTTTTCTTTCTTGTTGCGGTTCAGATCGGTTCCAGTCGATTTCCGGCTTCCCAATTAATTTTGAGCATACCTACATGAGATGATAGAGAAATGTTGAGTTAGACCTCTTAATATAATACATAGCTTTGTTGCATCATCAAGATGCTCCTATAATTGGGCAATCTTAATCCCTATAAATTAAATGTCCCGTACCGTAGGGTCACACACGATGGGACAAGCAAGGTGTTTAATATATCGGGACAGAATCCACAACGAGAGCAATATCAACTCGGCATTTGCTACATCCCTAAAATCGAGCTGTCCGAGCGTGGGCGGGGATTCGAACCTGACATCCTTAGACGTAACCACTCCGGTTTTCTTCGACAACGCTTACTTCAAGAACCTTGTAAACAACAAGGGCCTCCTCCACTCCGACCAGCAGCTCTACAACGGCGGCTCCACCGACGCCCTCGTGACCGCCTACGCCAACAACAAGCTCTCCTTCTTCGCAGATTTCGCAGCCGCCATGGTCAAGATGGGCCGGCTCGACCCCCTCACCGGCACTGCCGGTCAGATCCGTACCAACTGCCGCAAAATCAACTAGACACTCCCAATTTGTAACAATACAATGTTAATTACACGATCATGACGTGAGAGAATAAATTGTGAACAACAAAAGGCTTGCTGTGGAATGTAACATTTTTATTTTTATTAATTAATTAGTGGATATGTTTGCGTTTACTTCCAAATAACTAGTTATTCCTATGTTTAATTTCACACAGAATGTTAACTACTCAACATATGATATGCTTCCAATATTGGTTCACTGGGCTATATATGTATGGCTTCTTGTGATAAATGTAATTCATATTTTTGGCAACCAATGTGATAATGCTAATTCATATGAAAGGAGATAAGATGCAACATGAATTATTGAAAGAATCCACCAAAACCTTGAAAATAATAAGTATTGTTAATGACTCTGTTGCCAAAGAAGATAAAAAATATATATCTAAAACGTTGGACTAAATTCTCTTTGCTATGTAGCACTATACAGTGTAAGCGAAAACATGTACTATAAGGGCACATTATACTTATAAAAAAACACATTGTTCCTATAATGTGCATGTATTGTGATAATCCATCTACAATTAATAGGGAATAAAACTTGATGTAAGACAATAATAATTGAAATATGATTCATTATTTTAACATTGTTGAACAACTGATCTAAACGAGTGTTATCTAAATTGACTTTGTAATATCAAAAGACAATAAAGCAGATCAGCTAACTAAAATGTTAAAAGAGATTAAGTATACAAATATTGATGTGAATGAGACCAAAGTCCATGAATATATAAGACATTATACAAAGGAAAACTCAACTTATATTGTGGTTACTTGATTACCATCTTGTAGGTTACACGTGTGCACAAATACTTTTCTATTCACATGATTTTGGTGTATTTAATGTACTAATTAAGAGCAATTCAGATCAAACAGAGACCTAAGAGATTTCTACAAAAGAATTTATTTGACAGATCTATGTGTTATGTTCACATGTGAGTTCAAAATCCCACATCGGAAGAGTATTGAGTATAAGGAGGGTTTATATACACATTGGACCCTAGACCCACTAGGCTAGTCTTTTGAGTCAAAGGTGGGCTACAATGTGTGTACGGACTTTCCTTGGGTGCTCCTCCTTGGTAAGGCCCGGATCTCCCCAACACTATGTTGTCCTCTATCGCTAGCACACTGATTCGTTGTGGTATTCTTTGTGATATGTATAAGAAAACAAATGTCAGGCCAAGAAACCAAACAATTATTGCGACACTATTCGGGAGTGGAAAGATATATATGTGATGTTCAATTTCATTCCATGAATTAGTATGTATTTTCTCCATTTTAAAATATAACTTTTTCATGCATTCACATTTGAAAAACAAGATTAATCATAGTACTGCTAGAAAGTAGATTCATTTTGAGATTGCTCACAAGCACAAATCTTCATAACCATAATTATCATCAGTAGAATTTACCTAGACTATTTTTTTTCGTGATTGATTTAAAAATGTATCAAATATTTAAGTTTGCGACAAGTAGACGACCAATTTATCTTTCACCATACAATTTATTTGACTTCTTGCAACAAATGCATCTTCTACCCAAAAAGTAAGTGTTTTTTTTAATGTTTTTTGTTGCATCTTTGTTGTTTTTGTAAATATGAAAATTCACTGTACACTTCAATTTCAGAACACACACAAAATCAATGAATTTGGTCTTTTTTTATCCGAACAACAACGTTGATGGATCTGGTAAGGCAGATTTGAATTAACTGTTATTTGCACATGTTTGCGTTCTCTTTCTGTTGCGTTTATCCGTTCGATGGGAATAAATTTATTGCGGTAAATTTTATGAGTCTGGTTCATTGATGTATGGTTGTTGCGTTTAATGAAGAGGTCGGAGCAATGACAAATAAATGGAGATACTTAGAAAACAACAAAGGTTATTTGACAAAAGTTGTTTATGATTTCGGTGTGATGAGTGTGCATTTCTCATTTCGCTGGTCTCATGTTAATTGTCAGTTATCCTTGATTGTTAATGTTTTGAGTTTTCTATCTCGGAGGACTAAGATTCCGGAATTGCCGTCGTCAGGTTGGTCCAAAAAGCTCTGGCGCCAAGGAAATTCATCGACGATCTTGTTAGGGTCGATGCGTCGTTGGGATTTTCTCCAGCATGGAGGTTAGTTTTATTCGGAGTCGCCGAGCGACGACAATGAGTTGAGGTAGGCGGAGACTTTGCAGATTCGACGACCTTCAAGGATTGGTAGACATGGATACAATCGCCACCGCCGCTGCACCACGAAAATCAATCCTGTTCGCAAGAGGAGTTAAAAAATGAATTTCATATACTACATACTTATATTATAATTATCTTTGTATAAATACAAATATATCAAATGCTTGATTTTCAGGCATGTCGATGTCAAAATCAATTTTTTTTCCTCTATGTCCCTTATATGTTTTTTTTGAAATATTTGTTTCCTTCTAATTTTTTTTATTCTCATGGGAAAGCCCATACTGTCTGATTGGTGCACTTGAACCGTATCATCTCACCATAATTATCTACTTTATAGATTAAGAGGGTTTAATTTTTAATAAATTTTTAGAAAATTAACATTATGGTATTATAATTATAAATATATTATTTGGGGCTGCTGGGGAGAACCGGTTCTTACCAAGGAGAAGCATACAACAAGGAAACTCACATACACATTAAGACTCACATCTGACCCAAAAGACTAGCCTATAAGATTTTGGGTCCAATGTGCATATAAACTTCACTTATACCCGTACTCTTCCATATATTTTAACCATTATTCTTAAATATTATTGACAGTAAGTTTCTCTTATAAGTAAACACAGTGTTTATGCAAAAAGAAATTGCATTTTCCCTAAAAAAAGTACTATAAAATAAGAAAAAGGATAATTGCAAAAACTAATGGTCAAAATTAGATTTTTTGCAAGTTCTAACGATCATTTGGTTTTTTTTGCATGTTACAACCCTTAAATATTTTACATATGCAAACTTTGTTATATTTAGGGAAAATTTCACATAACCCCTCTTAACTATGGTCGAGTTTCACTTAACCCCCCATAACTTCAAAATCAACTTGTAGAGTCTCTTAAGTTTGAAAAAATTTCACTCTACCCTTTTCCGTTAACTTTTTTGCGAAATGACGAAAATACCATTGTGTTAAAGAAATCAAAATAAATAAAGAAAAATTATTTTTAACTTTTTTCTGTGATGTTTTCATTGTAGAAAATAAAGAATAAAATTATGTTAGTGGTACAAATAATTTTAAATTTTTTTTATAAAACAAATTAAAAAATGATTTTTAAAAATCACTATTTTTTATTTTTATATATTTTTAAAAAAATTAATACTAAATTATTGTTTTTATTCTTTGTTTTTGTAGAAAATAATAAGAAAACAAAAATTCAAAATCATTATTTATTTATTTTCATCTTTTAATGCAAGGGTATTTTTGTCATTTCACAACAAAATTAACAGAATTTTAGAAAAGTTAACTAAAAAAGGTAAAGTGAAAGTTTTTCAAAATTAAGAGACTCCACAAGTTAATTTTGAAGTTAAGGAGGTTAGGTGAAACTCGGTCATAGTTAAGAGGGGTTATGTGAAATTTTCCCTTATTTTTATTTAACTTTTATATTGAATTTGAGATATTGTTTGATATTGATATTGTTTTTCTTAACCATTAAAATTTATGTAATTAATTGGGCATCAATGGGATATATTTGAATCATATTATCACAGTTATATAGACGATGATATTTATATTCACGTAGTTCCAAAAATAATACTCGAGAACAAAATTATAGAGATATTCATGTCAAAGTATCCTAATTTATGAATGTGACCACATGTAATTGGACAATTTGTATATTTTCATCCAATTTAATCAAGTTTGCGGATGTAAAATTGTTGAGGGTTGGGACATGCAAAAAAATATAATGATCGTTAGGACTTGCAAAAAATCTAGTCTTAACAGTTAGCCTTTTCAATTATCCCAACAAAAAATACTTATATTATACTTTGCAGAGTAACACTTACAATATAAGAGAGAAACTAAAACACGTCTTAATGTACCCTCACATATATTATTAGGGTCTTATTTAGATTTTTGTTTACATTGTTTTAAATAAATAAGCATCACCATATATTTTTGGGGTTTTGAAAGTGGATGATGCGAACATTTAGTCTTGGAAAGCACGAGGGATTGAGGTAGAAATTGTTGACTCTGCCATATTATAGAATGAGTCCAACTTACCAATGTGCGGTTCTTAACCTGTTGATGATTACAAACTGGGGGAATTTTGAGGGTATTGATCAGGATCCACGCCTTCATTTGTAAGCATTTATATTTGATATGTGTACAAGACATAAGTTACAATATCAAATTAATATACGTGACCACCATATGACCTTACATATCAATTGAATGCATGAACTTTGCATTTTACTCTAGCTAGTGACAACATAACCAACAAATATCTTATTGTTAATATATTTGGCCCACTTCCCTACTTCCCTAATTCTGTATATATGTCTCTTGCCTATTTCTTGTAACCCTAATACTATAAATATATGGTCTTGTATACAGTATTCTCTTTATCAATTCTAATATGGTATCAGAGCAATAATCTCTCTTTATTCGATCCTA
>JAYMTP010003890.1:0-16013 GCA_036897365.1 Geranium brycei | reverse complement strand
CAGTAAAACTCTATCCTATTATCATCCAACGTCACAGTTCGGCCCACTTCATCACACAAGTGTCCACATGTTCGTATAGACATCTCATGTCAAGTAGAATGAGACCCACTACTTGTACATCATTAACATTTCATGTTAATCATAGATAGAAACAGAGGTGATGGTATGGACTTCTAATGCCCAATCTCATATCCTATGACTGTGAACAATTTCAAAGTATTCTTAAAGAAAATCGTCACTCATATTTTTAACAATTAAAATTATTTCTTTAACCAAAATACTTTTGAACTATATTCTAGTGCAATGAACATCTTCATGACAAAAGAACATATATTTCCAAATGAGTTAATATATACAATATGCATATAAAAACAATACTCTTGGGCATACTTTACTAACGCCCGATACTTGACTGGCCCGATACCTGACGAAAGCGGGTGTAGAACCAGGTCCAACACCTCTCCCCACCTGGAAATTGGGTGGGCTACGGGTCCAATTTATTTGATTCGCGGGCCACCAAATGGCCCCACTATAGTTGTAAACTTAACACAACCCACCCCGAGGCCCAAGTTAGCCCAACTCTGAATACCATACCAACTCCACCTCTCTCTCATGCCTCCCTCACATCGCTACCCTCTTTCTCTGTGTCTTTGAATTTAATGGTAATATCTTCTTCATTTCTCTCCTCTCAAAATCCACGCCTCTTCGTCGTTTCTCACTTTTTGTCAACGACTCCTTCACCAATGTCGTAGAGGACGTGTACTAGAGAGTATAGAGTTTTTGTTATACTATAGATTTTCTTCTATCTTTCAAGTTTAGAGTTTTGATTTAGGGGTTCCGATTTAGGGATTGTATTTGAGAGGTTTGATTTGGATATTTTCGAGTTTTGAGTGTGGATTTTGTAGTTTTATTTTTGGGGTTCGATTTGGGGTTAAATATGGTTTGATTTTGGGTTTTAGGGTTGTGATTTACAGTTCAATTTGATTGAATACGTGATTAAATATTACAAATTTTGTTTTTCCTTACTAATTGAATTTGAGTACAAATGTTGTTTCTGTTTACAAATTATTTTTTTGTGTGCTTGAGGCTTAAACTTAAAAAAACATTAAAGATGATCTTCTTACAAAGCCCGTCGGATTCGGGTTGACCCGGAGCCGACATAGACCAAACGACAGACCACAAGACACAAATTTCCAGACCTGATTTAACTCAGGCAGATGAACACCCCTAGTGAGAACCATTGAATTCAGTTCGATTTTGGGTTTAATTTAGTGAAACTTATTGTTAACCGACTGAGAACCAAACCGGTTCGCAGGACAGCATTGAATCTCAGGAGCATTTCAAATTCTATAATTCAAAGAATATGTGAATTAAAGAATGAAGGTGGGGAAATATAGTATTTTATTTAACTTATTATTTTTTCTATTTAGAAACTTTACATTTTGATTTGGTTGTAATTGTTAAACCACGATATTGATTATTGATTTTTGTTACTGTATTCTTAAATTGCAAAATTTGGAAATTTAGTTGATAAATCGTGTCCAAATTTATTTATTCAACCCATAAATTAAGCTAAAATTGGAAACTAAAAATCTAGGTTCTAAAAGACCCTAACCAAACTGGAATCAAACAATTCGAAACCATGCCGTCCTCTCACAAACGGTTATGGCTCTAATTCTTAAAATTCAAGAAACATTACACTGGTTCGTGTTGATTCTGATCAATTCAGGTCGATTCCAGAATCATTAACATTCAAAGATTGATTTTCATTACTATTTTCTATAATTTCAAAATTTTAAGTTTCGATAGATAAATTCTCTCATATTTGTTTATCTCGGCACATAAATTAAGCCAAAATTGGAAACTCCAAGTCAATGTTTTTGTAAGGCTAGAACCAAACCAGAACAAAATTGTTTAACTGAACCATCCTTTAGCAAATGGTTATTATTCCGGTTCCTAAAATTCAATAACCATCACCCGGCTCAGTTTGGTTCTGAAACCATGAGCACCAATGGATAATGGTACACTCAAAAGTTCACTAATTTGAATTGCAAATTATGTTTAAAAAACAGTAGTGACCGTAACTATTCCTAGATACAAATATGTTTATTGCAGTAACAGACAAGCAACCACGTTACACTGCTGCAAAAGGGATGTGAAAATTTCCACAATCCCTTAAATATCATACGATTATACTACATGGAATTTACTTTGAGCCACCTTCCTCTGTAAGAGCAAAAGTGAAAATGGGGAAGCAAAACTCGGTGGAAGGAGGAACTTGTCATGTTTCTCTACAACTATTCCTCTTCCACATGAAGTCGTTGCCGCCTCCTGTCAAAAACAGCTCTGAAGGACTCATGCTCTGCTCGTAGCTGCTCTTGAAACATGTTCTGCCTTCTCGACCTGCCACTTCCATGGATTGATCCCGCTCCATCTTCAGGTAACGGATTGGACTTCTGCATACATAAACATTATTCAGCTACCATATTGGCTTTTTACTCAATTTTCTAACGAGGAAATAGAGTCCAGACAGATGCATGAAGGAAATTAAACATATCAAACACAAACTAGGCCAGGGCCCGCAATGAAGAACCAGTAGCTAGCTCTATTCATGTAATTGTGCTGCTTCACATGATTATCCAAGCAACAAAATTATCTTGAAATATTGATGTTTTCACGAATAATCCTACATAACAATGATATACTCAATTAACTAACCAAGTTATATCCAGCACCAGGTCCAATCTCTAGTGACATTGCATTCTTCTTCGCAGCCCCTATTGAGAATCCTGTACTATGAACCTGGGGAAAGAAAATCAATAGATATATCAACATGGACACTAGTGGCAAAACCACGCGGGCATGGTTCACACACAGGATCCTCTTTCATAAATTTGTACAGGAAATTTTTATTTTGAATTAAAACGAGATCAGCAGTAAGCCTACATAAAGCTCACATCCACTTTAATAGATAGTTTCAGCCAGTTTAGGATTTTTTTAACATTAAGAAAATCATTGTAATTCCTGACATACGTGCTCAGCATTTTTTATATGCTGCATTTAGACATGAGGTGCCTGACTGCCTATTCAAGAAGGCATCACAACCCAACAACCACAGAGCCTCGTAAAGTTTAAAAAAAGTACAATAAAATTTATTTGATGAATTGATCTTTGCATGTGAATGAATAATTTAACTTATATGACTATCTAATAACATCAACAGGTGAAATTTAGGGTCTTCATGTTCACTACAATTATTTGAATAACAACAATTACAACTTTGCATTACTTTTATATTATCAAATAAAGTTCCAAATATTTTCCTCTTTATTCTCATGTTTATTTGATTCCTAGCACCCCAGAAAGAAAAACAACACCAAATGACAAGAAATTAATCAGAACATTGATATTGACATCTATAATTAAAATGATCACATACCTGATCACCCCAGCGAACAGATTTTCCTTCTTTACTGTACGCTTGAATCAATCCAGACAAAGCAGTTGTATTACCCTTGAAACCTTTAATCTTTTCAGTCTTGTCTTCATCTAAATCATTGGACCATTTACTCCTAACTAGTTCTTTCACATCTTCTGTTGGTTGATCACCTTCAGCATATACCCTCTCCCGATCCTTCGAAGAGTTCAAATCTTTAAAATTTTGAGGAAATCTATTAGTTTTGATATTGCTATGATTTTTCACTCAGATCAATTGTTTACTATGGGCTTGTTTTGAAGCTACTCCATTGATTACGAATATAAATCAATTGTTCATAAAGTGGCTTGTTTATGTAAGCTAATCTAACACTCAGACACATTTGATTGTCTAAACAGTTTCATGCGGACATATAGGACTAACTTGTACCTAATGAAAAAAACACTAACATGGTTGATGCAAATAAAGTTTTGAAATATACCTTCTGGTGCATCATTACCTTCTATAGCTGCAATATGAACCTGCTCAGGTCTCCTTTGCTCAACTCCAGACGGAAAATCATCAGAGTTTCCATCGTCCATGTCCATGTCCACCTGGCAGAAATTACATGACAATAAGTTCAAATCATTCTAGTCATCCTTCCCATAGAAGGAAATATCTAATTAGTGATCTCATAAAACATTGTTATATTATGACGCGACTCTGTGATAACTTAAGAAGAAACAGTAAAAGCATAATTCTCTCATTTATTCATTTTCATGTTCTTAGGATTTCTGTATGACTCATTCCTCATAAATGTTTTCCCCAAGCCGTTCAGAGGGGCCAGTAGAGAAGAATGAAAGGCACACAACAAACAATTATCCAAAATCAATCAACATATGTATAAAACCATCGGCAAAACGTGAAGAACTAGACACTTTGAACATGTAACAAAAGGAAACTCTCTTAAGCATAATTTTACTTTACAAACTTGAAGTCACAGCTTTTATATAAATGTCCAGTACACTGTAACTGATCCCTTTATAAGGCCTGCATCAATAGGACTTGGGCAATTTATCTTTTGCAAGCAGGTGGATCAGGTGTTTCCATGCACTAAATCCTTCTAACCCTTGAACCCTTTCTAGGTTTTAAATCCTCCTAACCCTTGAACCCTTAAACACAGCATGACTCAAACATGTTATTTGACTCTTATCTTTATATCAACACCTAAGCAAAATAAACATATTACGAAAATCCTGATAACATCTCGAGAGATTAAAGTTTTATATGCTTGACCTTGCTCATAGGCATTTGTGACTGCTGGTAGGAATTATAATACCATCCACATGTTAAAAACAAGGGAAAAAAGAACATTTATGAAAACGAAATAAAGAGGCATGCATTTTTTTAATTCTATAATAATGACATGAAGCACAAGGTCCTATTTCATTACCTCCTGAATCCCAGTTTCCTTTAGGTCATCTCCATGGAATAATGACTGTCATACACGCAAAACACAGCATCAATACAAGCAAAATCACAAAAAGGTTAATTTTGTCTCTATTCAATGAATGTGGATCAGTATTCAACTGATCTCACTAAGGAAGCAAAGACTGACAGCGGAAAATAAAAGGCAATATTAGTTACAGCTTACCTTGATGTCCAGTTGCAAGTACAATGATGGAGCCTCTTCCCATTGTCTGGCCATCTTTTCTATGTCGTCTTGGGTAAATCCATGAATATTCCTAGCTGCACATCCCTGAATTGTAATAAACATATATCAATACAATGTTGCAAATCATGAAAAGAGACGTACCAATTAATGCCAGACACTGACTTTAGCATTAGTGAAAAGTTTTGTATTTAATCTGGATTTTAGAAAATGTTTTTGAACTAAAACTCGTAATTCAACTCTCTTAAACATGTTTAGCAATCTAGGGCTTCTTGTCTTGAAATTATTTCATGAAACTTGTTTATACAAGTGAATTTGATCTGATTGTATAAGGTTATTGTTAATTTACTTCAAAGATGTTATTGAACTGAATGAAGTATCATTTTACTTCTCGACTTAATCATGCCATGGCCCTTTGGCTAAGGTTCTTAAAAGTTTCATGTCTTCACTTTGCTTGTCCTCCTTCACTTCAATTTATTTTGCTTCTAGTGACTATATGACTCCTTACATAGGTTGACAACATGTAGCAAGCAGAGAAGGAGCAAGCCATTTAATGGGGTATACAATTATCCTTCGTTAACAAGGATAATACAGACAGATCTCTCTTCTTAGTACCCTCTTTACCTAGGAAGCATGGACTCACCATCTTAGACATGGATATGAGACACAACGGAACATGATATTCATCATTTTCAAAAAAAATATCGTGCATGATATATCAGAATATATAGGGGCACATCAACTTTTCAGTTTTGAAAATACAATATGTGTAACAAATATATGAAATTGAAGTTTCTATTTCTATTAAAATTAGAGCATACCTCTCTACAACAACTCTAACCATCATGCCTGCTACATCCCCCACTCAAAAATGTTCAGTTGGAACTTGAACCCAAATTTATTTTTCTTAATTCAGAAATACAAATGCAATTAAAATAACAGGTGAAGTCAAAAGTACAAGAGAGGGACTAATCCGATATAATGCAAGTGGTTCACTGTTCCTGGAAACAACCAACCGGTTTTAACTTTTATATTCTGGGAGAAGTGGTAACTAATAAGAAATTAACTCACCGCAGGATCCTTGTATGTCGCTTCTAACACATAGACTTCATAACCCGATCTCTGAAAAGAAGAAAAATAAGTATCAGTATAATCACTTGCAAACCACATAGCAAACAAATGTGACCTGATTCAATTCCTGACATTTCTATTGTAATTAGAAAAGAATTAGAGAACGTGTAACTTATAAGTGTAACTTTAGTAGCAACACAGAGTTTTGACATACTGAATTAAAAGCACCATGACTAAATAAAATATATGATGACTGAGCAGACCACTCCTAACATAAACTATATAGTTCTACACCTATTAATCAACTGAATTTGAGGC
Source organism: Geranium brycei (assembly GCA_036897365.1). Taxonomy (NCBI): domain Eukaryota; kingdom Viridiplantae; phylum Streptophyta; class Magnoliopsida; order Geraniales; family Geraniaceae; genus Geranium; species Geranium brycei. The sequence goes on along the minus strand of JAYMTP010003890.1, from coordinate 9,537 downwards.
AGTAAAATTCGATGGTGCAATAGTTCATAACAAAATAAATAGTCACCAAATTTGTTTAAAACAGTCAAACACTATAAAAGGCAAATTCAACCAAAGTCAAAACAAGAAAACACCCAACATCTAAGGACACCAAAACAAATGCACTGCATAGATATGTGATTCAACAGCTTGTTTGTTCATATTCTCCACTTAAAATGACAAACTGCCGCATCAGCTATATTAGTAATTAAACAAAAAGATACATCACACATCATCCATTCTTTAATGTATAAACTTTTATTGCCGATAAAAAAAAAGCCAAAACTTGTGTATCAAGGTCAACCACAAAGCTCGTCTGCAGCATGAGACCAAATTACAATATGGCTGCACATTAATGCACACATAATGTGTGTTTTTATTGAACATACAATATTGATAAGAAAATAAAATAAAAGAAAAGAAAAAACTCAGTGGCATTTACAGTGAGGTACATGTTCAGCATAACAGAAACAAAGTTGTATAGAACTCAGCTGCAGTGTTTAATACAGGGATTGGGCACATGAAACTCAAAAAATAGTCAAGACAGCCTGCACCATGTGCGTCAAATTTGAAAATGAAATATACCGGGATTACAATATTGATCTTAGATGATTTGCACAAACATATTAATATGCTAGATAGTTGAGTAATGAAAATAATAAAAAGGAGAGGATAATTAGGGAGATGTGAATGCAGAGAACAAGGGATGCTAATATAGTTGACTATCTTAACTTATTAGAGAGTGCTACCCAAACACAAGGTTGTACTCTTGAGATTGCAAAACTAAAGAGACAATTTACTAAAAATAAATAGAATGTAGTGGTGTTGTAAAACAAACCCTGTGGAAAATGCAGAGAAGTCAAGTCAAAGCCATGACAATGGAAATCTGATGGCCATCGTAAAGAGGCATATTTGAAAGAGTTCAGGGATGTCGTTGTAAGCAATAATGTAAGGCATCCTACTAACCACCAGTGTGGTTGGACTCTGGAAAAGAAACTCCGGGGAAAATATTGCCTAGATGTGATTTCTAATATCGTTGTAGAGGATGATCAATGGTAGCATACTAACCACCGTACTTGGTTGGAATCTAGAAATGATTCCAAGAAACATATGGTCTATATTGTCTGAGCACCAAGCGACGTACAGACGGCTAAAACACCAAGAAGACACAAGGGATATAGAATTCTTCTCATCCTGAAAGGATGCTTAGTTTTTTTCTGTTGGAAAAAAATACACAATAAAAAGCATTGAAAACGGAGCACGACAAACCCATCTGAAATACTTTTCTAAGCAATTAGTGCCTCAAGAATTGAACTCCAGACCTTGCTCATAAAAAAGTAAGATATTTACCCCTTTGCCCACTTATGTTGGGAGCTGAAAATATAAATTGGAGAAGCCAACGCTATGGCTATGAATCATCCCAACAAAAAAAAAAACGTAATTGCCAGAGTTTGGTGATGTTGCTATAGCAAGTCATCAATGATAGCCTCTAGGCACTATGTGATTTGATTTTCAATTACTCGCCTCATCTCTCATATTAACCGTGTCCTTCATTGTTTCTTTCCTTCTCATTGTTTTCTCTAGGTCCATAATAAAAGGTTAATGGAAGTCAGTAACTGCAACATACTGTCCATGGAAAGTACGTCCACCTATGGAAATCAGTATCTGTAGACCATAGCAACTAATTCCAAGGAAACACAAACATGGGAGCAGAAATACTTGCAGAGAGATTGTGAGAGAGAAGTGAGGGTATACCTTTGCAATTGCCCAAAACTGAGCAAAATCAGCAACCCGCAGATTGCGGTCATCCACTAAGACGAAGCACACATACCACCAACAAAAAGGGTCAATTTCCGGACAAAACTGCATCTGTAGTTAGTTCAAACGTAGCAGTGCGTGGACACTGCATCACCACTTAATCTTTAATCAAACTAGACCATATTACTTGTCATATGCCATAACAGCCAGCACAACTTGACAACCTCTATTTATTTGACATTATCTTTTATGCCTCATGTGCAAAACAATCGTTTGAAAGGAAAAACATTCTATTACCTAATTTGGTTAACTATTCAGGAAGGTTTATGCACACATATTAGGAGAAAAGTCCCATAATAAAAAAATACCTCTAGCATCAGAATGCACAAACAAAAACAAAGATAGGCACAACCAAGTAACCATAAAATCAAAAGAAACAATGAACATGTATTTTCAACACATAATCCAAACAATTCCATCTTCAATGGTTAAGAAAATTAATGCTACGGTGTAATGAAAGAAACTGATAATATTAAGACTTCCAAATTTAATCAATTTGGTGATCCAAAATATAAAACTCATACCAATTACGGAGGTAAACACCCCCTCCTCAAGGGTCTTTTTGAATGCTTTGAACATGCTTGACCGGTAAGCCTGCCAAGAAGACAATTGAATCAATTTCAATAAAAAAATAAATAATACAAAAAATAAAATAGAAAACAAAAACAAACAAAAATCAAAGGTGTGCAGTGATCCTAGGAAGCACTAATACTTCAAAAGTACAGACATGTACTAATTGTCAAAAGTAAGGGAATGAGTTTATCAAAATTTAGAGCTAAGGCTAAAGACAATCTGCCTTCATTTCTATTTCAGCTGTGTCTGCTTCCACAGACTAAATGTATCATTCTATCATTCTTTTCCCACTCTATTTCTTTCTTTCTTTCTGATTCAGTTGAGTACCTAGAAACCCTTAGAACTACCTGCCAATTGCCCCCATTCTCAACTGCTTCATTCCATTTATGTCTCTTTGTCCTCATACAGCTAATCTGCAAATTGCCATCTCCTTATCCAGGTAATCTGCAAACCACCATTTCCTAATGTGACCAATAAGAACTCTCACATATCCCTCTTCAGTCTCTCTTTTCTATCTAGAAACATGAAAATGATACTGTCTCCTAAAATGAGTGTGCCCTTTATTTTTAAGAAAAACTAAAGTTTATTGAAGTCAGTGCTTGAATTGCCCCACATGTCCCCATGTTGTAACCAACTAAGCAATTACACTTTACTTATATATACAAGGATATTACTGGTACCTCATAAATATAATTTCCTATGGACGGTGATTTTGGGGCAAACATTCCTAAAATGAGTGTACCATTTATTTTTAACAAAAAATCAAAGTTTATTGAAGTAGGTGGTTGAATTTCCTCACATGTCCCCATGTTGTAACCAACTAAGCAATTACAGTTTACTTATTTATACAAGGATATTACTGGTACTTCATAAATATAATTTCCTATGGACAGTGATTTTGGGGCAATGATTTTAGGAAAGGACAATCATTTTGGGATTGAGAAAGTATTGGTCAGGGTTTCAATTTGGGGTTCTTTATTTATTTATTTATTTTTACTTACTTTCAATAAGGGAGTTTCATTTAGTTTACTTCCATTTTTATGCATTCTAATATGATATATTACATGCATCATATATATTTTAATTCAAAAATCAATGTGTTTGCTAAATTCAATTTTCAGCCGGACAAGCTTGGCATGCTGAACCTAGTCGATGATGCCTTGATTCACAAAGAGGAGTTGACTATTATCACCAACATCGATGAGCAATTGGTTGTCGCCAAGATTGAAGGACGATTAGTAAACTCAATCAAAGAAGGCTTGCAACACGATATTTTTGCCCAAAAACTAGTGACTTGCAAAACTCGTTTTCTAGATTAAAATGATCAACTCTTCACAAAGAATAAGAGAATTTTTGTTTCGAAGAGGGGAAATTTGCGGAGGAGCTTAACAAAGGAGTGTCAACACATCCTGAGAGCAGGACACACGTGGCAACGATGGACACGGTCCTTACTTAAGGTGGCGTATTGGTTGGCCGCAAATGCAAGATAAGGTGGAGTAGGGTGTGGCGACTTGGTTGGTTTGTCAGCAAGAACAAAACATCATCATTCCACAAGACTATTCTAGTCGTTGCCCATTCCCTCAGGCCATGATAATGCATAATCATGGACTTCATCGTAGCACTACCAAAATCGGAAGGCAATGGGCAATTTTAGTCTTTATGGACAGATATTCCAAGTACACCACAAAACTATTTTTCAAGCATATGGTAAAATATTGGGGCTTGTCACGCACAAATCTAAGATACTGAGATCCTTCCTTTATATGGACTTTTAGGACAAAGCTATTTCAATTGATGGGCTCCAAGCAAAACATTTCCACCGACTTTCATCCCTAAACTAATAGTCAGATTGAATGAGTAAATAGTTTGCTGGAAGTCTACTTGCAACATTGTTAGTGCAAACAAAATTGATTGGACATAGTTGTTTGGTGTGACCTAGTTTTCCTACAGCTTGCAACGAAGCGAAACCACAAACAAAAACCTCTAAGAACTCGCGACTAGGAGACACCCATTTACCCCCACACACATTAGTCTCTAGTAGAATTTATACATTTACAAATAAAAAATCACTATTATAATAGAAATGAAAGCAAGTCACGTGAAAAGAAACTTCTTGTGTGCTTCTATGATTGGTACACCATTACATAGAAATGAATTTGATATATATCCTATGTATTATGTGGGACATGACACAAAAATACTACATTACCGCAAATTGTTAGGATGAGAGAACATATAATTAGGTTATATTACCTCTTCCATTTCAGGTTCATAACAATACTCCATCACCTTCTTCATTGTTCGTTTCTTGCCTCTGGCTGAAGTTGAAGATCTTGAAACATCACTCTCATCCGCCTTAGGAGCATAACAGAAAACATTATTCGTATATTTAGCACAAAAGTGGGAATAAGGTGCAATGAAAGAGATATACAATTTCCAACTAAGTTTCCATGCTTTAGTCCAAACATTAATGGAGAAAACGATGAACCTTTTCAACTTCAGTCATGAAGTAATCATCCATCGAATGAATTCGTGGAACACCACCGCCATTTTCAACTTCAAGGTCACGCAGGAACTTGGCTAAGTAGCTTTTTCCGCTACCTAGAACATTAAAAACAATCAAAATCCAAAACTATAATTGGTAATTGGCATCTTCGATATTATGCACTACATTTTCATACAACCGATGTATATTGAAGTAGGTGATAATTTGTCCCTCTAGACATCAACTTTAGTAATTTTTCAAAACAAACAAAATAAGACAATCAAAGAAATCCACCTTATGATGTTATTACTACACTACAATAAATTAGTGTAATTAAGTTTAAGCTCGATTATTCAATGCATCCTATCCCCAAAGTGAAGGATATGACCAAAGAGAGTCTATAATATAAAGCCACGGTACTAAAAATAATACAAATAGTTAAAACTAGAATGTTTAAAAAGTAAAAGATAATTTTCTTCTTTTTCCTTGCAGAAAACATATAAATAAATAAATAAACTAGTTTGCTGGACAATGAATTATCTATTCTCCTCATACTAGGGCTTTGGCATAAGCGAGCAGGTGGTATTGGGCCACCCCCATGGAATAACTCCATGCCCATTCCCCACTTTTCCCTGAGCAATCGTTCTCATGTGTGAGACCTTGGTTAAGGGACTTGGATATTACGCTCACTAATCCTCATTCTTCCGCCCCCAAAAAATATAACACTAAACTTGAACTACTTAGGAGAATCAGAATCTACCACTATTATGTACCCCAACTACTCTATGGGCCTAGTTAAAAAAAAGTCAAAGGAAAACACATGATGACCTTTGTGAATGGAAACCCAAGATAGCAATGAGTGCATTGATAGAGTGCCCCTTAGTATGTAAAAATCACTTCAGAAAGAAATTTTTAGAAGAAAGCATAAGCATTTTTACTATTTGTCATCTGATATACCTAATCTTTTGCGAAGAAGTCCAGCTGATAAAATTATGACATGTTACCCATTTTATGAAACCAAGCCAATTCCTTCCAAAATTATATTTTCCATGGCTCAAAAGATACTTCATTTTTATTGGTCTTAAGGAAGTGGGAAGTATGAAATCTCCAACCTTCTCTCCACGTGTTAGTGAATACTGGGGTCATAAGCAAATGAGAGTTACTCATCTAAACTTTGCATGGTAGCTAATGTAGAAAGCAGAATAAATGTATAAGTTTTCCATATCCAATATAATGACTTATGACCAGTGTTGTAAGAGTCGCTAAGTAAATAAATAAAAAAGAAACAAGCAGAACAGAATATAAGGCACCTGGGAGCCCTCGAAGAATGATCACAAAATGATCAGGGCGGGTTGCACGATTTGGCTGCTTGAATAAGTTGGATGCATCAACAACTTTTTGCTTTTCTGGAGACAACTTAGGCAACATCCTACTGGCCTGTGAGTCCTTAGGAAGTAAAATTTAAGAGATTTCAGAAAAAGAGTCTTGTATTCACTAAAGATGATCGTAACAAATCAGTAGCAGATTACCTCAAAGCTGGCAGAAGCATGCATTGGTGGTGTGTTATTAAAATATGGTCGTGCAATAGAATGGGAATCAGCAGCACGTGACGGGTATGACAATGGTGAGGGACTAGCACGAACGGGAAAAAGGGTAGAAGGTTTGGGCGGCGAAAAATAAGCATTGAAGTCTGATGGAGGATGTGGTGCAGGTGCTGGTGGTAGAGGCGGTGGCGGAGAGGCCGGAAGAGGAGGCTGGCCGTTGATTGCCCGAAAAGCATCCATGTGTCCTCTTATGCGGTCATCCAGATTTGGCGAACCATAATGAGCTACTCCACCAGGACCCTGATACCCATCCTGTGAAGACTGCCTCAAATCTCTCGGGTGGTTCAAATGGAAACCATGTCCCATATGAGGGTTGTTCATGGGAATACCATTGCTTTGGTCATGGTAGTGAGCAAATTGAGAATCTTTAGTCTGAAACTGTAGTGCACTGTGAAAATCGTAGCCAGCAAGCGGGGCTTTGTGGGGCTGTGCACGCTGAGAATGAATCGGGACGGGGCCTTCATGGGATTGTGGTAATTCTTGATTCAAAATAGCATCTTTGTGGAACCCATTTCTATCCTCAAAGCCAGAACCTTCATGCCCACTTAACATGCCTCCATGATCACGAATCAGCTTCAGCCTCCGCTCATCCTCAGTACAATCACCCACACCATTCTCGTCAACACGCATTCTCTTGTTCCGATCACCCTCGCCGACGAACCCAGTCCTATGGTAGTCGTACGGCGGCCGCGCAAAACCCTCTCTGAAGGGTTGAAATTGGGGATTCATGTTCCAAGCTCTGGGATCTGCGAATCCATCGGGAGGTCGATACATGTCGAAGGCAGGTCTAGGAATGAAGTGATCGGGTTGTTGGTCTGGAGGGTTTGGGTGTGAAGGGCAAAAGGGGAAGTGAGAGAAGGCGCAGGTTGGGCAAATCGTACCTGGAATTGGTGGTGGTCTTGGACGCCATTGATGATCCATGATTGAAGGAAAACTTACGGGAAGGGGTGGAATCTGGGTAATGATTTTGGGGTTAGGGTTTTTGAGGGGATCGGAGGATTTAGCTCAGTAAATGGTTGTTTTTAAGAACTGAATGTTGCGTTCAAGTCAAACCGAGAAAAATGGACATAATTGCAAAGAGAAACTTCATAAGGCAGCAGCTATGATTAAGTGTTTCAAACTCAACTTTCTACTCTTATAAAAAATAGATAAATAATAACACTTTGTTATACCTAACTATCATCAAATGACACTTTCGTACTCTAAATAATTTAAATAATATTCTCTCGTTTTTAATATCCTGACAATTTTTTTGTAACAACCTACCTCTAAAATACCTAAACTACCCCTAATTCAATTGAAAAAAAATGAAATTGAACTAATGAGAAAATCAAACCGGTTCAAATTGAGTGAGTTAAAATCAAATTCTTTGGTCTGATCGGTTCAAAACCTTAATTAATATAATAATATTACAAATAATTAATAAAATTACGAAAAAAAAATTTTAAAAAAAAACAAATCAAAGAATCTCCTCCCTCTCTCTTCACTCCACTCCAACCCTTACTCTACACTGTACAGTGCCAATTCCAGTTCATTCTAGTTCAAGTCAACCAACCCCCAGCTCAGCACTTCGACTCCACCATTTTTCAATTCTCATTTTGCAGCTCACAATCGCTCGCAGTGTTCAATCCCATATTCGCACGATTCATCGACGGTATCATTCTTCACTGACTCCAATTTCGTCTGATCTCAACTTGCACTTGCAATTCCAAGTAGGAATTTTCTGGGTTTCTAGGTTTATCGTGACCTGAGAATTTATTGATGGGGACAGGAGGGGGATGTGTTCCAAGCAAGAAGAAGGGACCTTCGGCGGCCACCGACGTGGCCTAGCGAGCTCCAATCGTATTGGAGGAGGAGACCCGCTCGAACAGAGCCGGCGTAGCGGTCGACGACGGCGTCTCCGGGCCGATTGTGAAGCTGAAGGTGTTCGTGGTGTTCTACTCGATGTACGAGCACTTGGAGGGGCTGGCGAGGAGGATGAAGAAGGGGATCAACGACGTTAATGGCGTCGAGGGGTTCTTGTATAGGGTTCTGGAGACTCTTTCGGCCAATGTGCTCGACCAGATGAAGGCGCCGCCTAAGGATGACGGCGTCATGGAGACAACGGCGGCGGTGAATAGGGTCTTGTTTGAGTTCCCAGCGAGGCATGGTTCTATGGCGTCGCAGATGAAGGTGCTTTTGACTCCACCGGTCAGTTGTGGCAGGAGCAGAAGCCCGCGTCGGGCTCTTTGTCAGCACGGGGACCAAAGAATTGATTGGTTGACTTTTTGAAAAAACTAAACATCAATTTTGAATCGGTCAGACCAAAGAATTTGATTTGAACCGATCTAATTTGAACCAGTTTGATTTCCTAATTAGTTCAATTCTATTTTTTCAATTTAACCATGGGTAGTTTAGGCATTTTAGACATTTTAGAGGTAGTTTAGGCATATATATATATAGGGAAGGGATCGGCTGAGAACCAAATGTGCAGTGAGAACACTAGAACACTGGACATTCACTTATTTACATTGAACATTCACTTATTCTCGTTGGACATTCACTTTTATCGGACATTCATTTATTTTCAGTTGGACATTCACTTTCATTAAATATCATTGGACATTCACTTATTTCCGTTAGACATTCACTTATTTTCAATGACCAAAAGTCGGTTATCATGTTCTTACAAAAGGGTTTGGTTCTCACATGATCCAGCCTCTCTATATATATATAGGAATGCATTAAAGTGAGAACCAAGAGTTGCATGAGAACCCGTGAGAACCGCCCAAATGTAACGAGGGGGCGTGAATTATTCTATAACCTAGAGAGGAAAGTGTTACCCAACGAGGAGAGTGGTGTAATGAGAGATTGGAAGAAAAAAAAGTTTTTATTTTTTTATTTTTTTCTGGTCTGCCATAATAATGTTATGGAAATACTTGTCATAATAAGTTTCCTAGTTACCCTTACAAAGCCCGAAGGTCAACCTACCCAATGCCCAACAAATTAATCTCACCCAAACCCAATTCCCATGTGAAAGCAAATCGGCTCGAACCCTTG
>JAYMTP010003889.1:0-16014 GCA_036897365.1 Geranium brycei | reverse complement strand
CCCCAGCTATATTCCATCCCTTCAACAACACTCTCTCTCTCTACAATTGTTTTTTATTTGTTTCCCAAAACAAAATATCAAAAACAAAAACAAACCAAAATCCCAAAATAAAATAAAAAACAAAGAAATCCCAAAAAACAAACAAAAATCTCAAACCTAAAAACAAGTCAAAATACTAAAATATAAAATAAGGCAACAATAATTGGAGAGATGGAGTATATACATAAGGTGAGAGTCTTGTTGGTGTACATTACATGAGACCAGACAACTCACTTACTCTAATGGCGTAAATTTCTGAAAATTAGGAGTAAATTTGTCATTTTATATAATTTTGAGGGTTCATTACATTTTACTCGTACCATAATTCCTGTTTTTACACTTCACTACGTCTATTATAAAAGTTTAACATGAGATCAGTTAATTGCGTTTTTTACACTTTAATCTAATGGTGTTATATTTTGGATGAGAAATTTATATTTTTTTTAAAAAGACCAAAATGTCCCTAGAGTATTCTCCATTTTACTCCATTCTTGGCCACTTCTCTCGTCGATTTGGTGCTCGTGATCGGGATTGTGGCAGCAGCTCCGACCAGCCCTTGGTGTCCAATTCGAGGGGGCTTCGATTCTATTCAATTCGAGTGGGCTTCAACTTTGTTCCTTGCTAATCATTCGATTCATTGCAGATTGTTGCCGTCGACGAGTCAGGCTATCAAAGGGGGTCGAATTGCCTAGGTTCTACATAAAAGCTGCGAAACTCGATTTCGAGTTCAGTTTGAGCCTTGATTCCGAGGAAGATCGAATCGCAAATCATCCACAAACGAATTTAACGACATTAATGAAAATGGGAAAAAGGAAAGTTAGTTATAAAATAAAGAAATGGTCATCGTGGTAAAGTGATAATTGGTTGTAGTTAGGTGTACTAAATTGTCATTTTCCATGTGAAGAAAACATATATCATTTGGTGAAGTAAATAATTTACAATAAAATGTCCATTTTCATTTAATTTAAAATTAAAATGTTGTTGACATGCTGTACTCGTGACGATAAAATCAATTTTTTTCTAAAATAACAATTTTATTCTCAGTTAAATTCAAAAAATTTTAAAAATGTAATTCATTCGTGAAAACACAAATTCAATCCAAACGCACTCATACTTTAAAATCTCATCTTCATCAACATTTAAAACCAATTCATTCACTAATTTAACTTGTTTCACAATGACCCGAACCAAACTATATGATTTATTATAACTTGAATCAAAATAGACAATGAGTTATCATATGTAAATCATAACTGAGCCTTCATAATCAAAATTTAATTATGAAATTCTTAAATAATTAGCCACTGAACAAGATGAACAAATAAAGCCCCAGAACTCGCCTTAACAAAAAGGTTGATGATAGGAAATCGAATACTAATTAAAACTTTTCCTCAAGAGTTAGTGTTTACACAAATCACAGAACAAGTTTCTTATAGCTCATAGTTTGTGCCCTCCAATTTCAATACCATTTCTCATTGTCAATTTCGATGTCATTTTTCTATTTAGCTTATGTCTACGCCCTGCACCATCAAGATCAATATCGACATTTAGGAAAATAACAATTTCGTTATTTTTTTTATAAGGAATTCACATATTTTGCACAAAAATACAAATTTGCTTTTTATGTTAGCAAAATAAATAACAATAACAAATCGTCAACTGCAGGGTTCGTACCTGCGCGGGCAGAGCCCAACAGATTTTAAGTCTGTCTCTTTAACCACTTGTACATATCGACCCGTTGATCAAGCACCCAAGAATATTATATATACTATATTTTTATACAGAAAACTACATTTGGTTTGAGAAAATTACACTCAACCATCGATATGAGTACTGGCCTTTAAGGTGCTCATGTGAAGCTACTGATCTTTGTGTGAGATATGGTATGAACTTAACAGTAAGTTATTTCGTAAACCGCCACGTGTTAGTTTAAGTTTGAAGCAATCGGTAACAGAGCTGGAGGAGGATATACATTTATAGAGGGTGATGTTGAATTATCACGAAGATGATTACATCCCAGTGTATGTCGTCAATGTCGGCCTTTCGTTAGCTGAGGTTAATCCATTTGGGAAAATAGTTGAGGTGAGAAATGGGTCATCTGTATAAGGGGTGAATATTCAATTATGTCCCTATGCGACTGAAAATGAATAAGATAGTTGTATGAGAAGATCGGACTGAACTCAAAATTTTAAAGATCACGACATATTTCGAATGGTATTTAAGAGTTATGCAGTTGCCGCAAGTTTTGATTACCTCTACAATCGGAACGGCACTGAGAAGATTGCAATAAATTAAAAGTTAACTGAATTAGGTTAAGTGAGAATAAAAAATTAAGTTTAGGCCCACACATTTCAAACGATGATCACATAACCTGAACCTGAAATCTTTATTCCTCAAAAAGCCCTTTAAAACACAAATGAGTTCTCCAGAATACCAATAATCCCTAAAACAACAAAACCTACATTACATGCACAAGTCCGAAAATAAATAGAGGCTCAGTTACTCATACAAATAAACAACAACACTTCTTTTACATTTCTTTGTTATTCACCATAGCTCCCACAAAACCTGCAATCCTCGCCTCCGCAATGTCAGTGTCACCACTGCAAATGATATACAAAAAAACCTAGTAAAAATTAAACCCGAAAAAAAATACTGAGCACAAGGAATCCGAGCATCTACCTGCTCCAGGCGTCGAGAAATCAAAAACCCATCAAGCGAGCGCGACGCCAGAATCGCCCTCCATCGTCCATACGAAATCAGGGGTGTCCCGCCTCGGCCCAGCAATTGTCCTGTAAATGTAAAGCTTCTCGACGGGGCAGTTCTCGGGCCTTGACTTGGGCGGGCCCCTCTCGTCGATGACCTCGACGTTGAGCATAGGCATCTTCCGCCCGAGGAGCTTGCACGCCCCATAGCTCACCAGGCAAGAGGACATCCAAAGGGATCGCATTGTCATCAGCTTCGCGGCATTGGCTAATAGAGCCTTGTCCCCGAAGGGACAGTCCCTGATCTCGAGCTTCCTGAGGTTGTCGCATCCGGAAAGCAAGTAATGGAGCCCGAGGTCGGAGTCTCCCGCGAATGCGACGGATAACATCTCGAGGTTCTTGGCGTGGGCGCCGATGTACTCGAAGACGCGGTCGGTGAGGAGGCCAGAGAGGGAGAGGCGGGTGAGGTCCTTGCAGTTCTCGACGATGGCCCCAAACCCGACGTCCAGCGGCTGGAGGGTCTGGTAGTCTGGGGTTTTGGGCTCGATGATGCAGAGGCGGAACCGGGTCAGGTTGGGGCGGTTCCTGGCGATGGTGACCAGTGCTGCGTTGGACATCTGGCGACAGAAGTACAGAACCGACTGGAGTTTGGGGCACCCCTCGGAAATGTACACGAGGCCTCGTTCTGTTAAGGGCACGTTGGCTTCCATCACAAATGGGTCGGAAGGGAACACCCTCAACTCTCTCAGGTCCTTGCAAGACAATGCGACAGTTTCTAGCCCACTGTCTTCGATGTAGTCCAGAACCTATCGTTAAATTACTTATCAGCAAGAGAGTGAAAATCTACACTTAACAAATTGTATACTTTTGTACACAAACTCGAGTTGCATATACATAACTAGCAAGTGCATAGAGAATTCCATAAACATCAATACGATAACTTGATACTATAGAATGCATATGCCACCAGTGATCAAGAGCAATATTCAAGTAAATCTGTATTGTACTTCTAAATACTCCACTTGATGTGTTCTATCTATTTTTCATACTGACTTAATATGATTTTATTCCTAAAGATTCAATTTTTATGTGTTTTGAGTCCTCTAAAAAGGGTTTCAGAATTATATGGCCCAAATGATCAAGACCAAATTTTAAGTAAATCTGGATTTTACTTCTAAATACTCAACTTGATGTGTTTTATCTATTTTTTATATTGATTTAATATGATTTTCTTCCTAAAGATTCAATTTTATGGGTTTAAAAGGGTTTCAGAATTTATATGCCAGAAGTGATAAAGAACAATATTCAAGTAAATCTGTATTTCACTTCTAAATACTCAATGTGATGTGTTCTATCAATTTTTCTAGAGTGAGTTAACATGATTTTACTCCTAAAGATTAAACTTTTATGTGTTTTGAGTCCTACTCTCAAAAGGGATTCAGAATTTTCAAATCAAAATATGAAAAATTTAAGGTGAGTAAATCAAAATCCAAATTTTTCTATAGTGGGTTAATATGATTTTACTCCTAAAGATTCAATTTTTATGTATTTTGCATCCTACTCTACATAGGGTTTCAGAATTTTCAATTCAAGATATGAAAAATTAAGGGTATTAGGGTGGTAGTAAATCTTACCCATAGGCACTGTAAATTTTGGCATTGGCTGATGAGCTTGACAAGATCAGAGCTTTGGATAGTAGCATAACCGAGGTTCAGCGATGTCAACCCGGGGCAGATGGAATAAACAGCAGGAAGGTAAGCTGGAACAACATCCCAAAACCCGGAGAGGCTCTTCAGCTCTTTGCAACCTGAGAAGGCACCTGCTAGATTGGAGAGGCTGTCCGGGCGCAGGTCAGCTGAGTAAGCGCCTGTGCCTAGCTCAGCAAGTTGTGGCGCTCGTCGGAGTAGATTAGCTATCCTGTCGAGTGGCACAGCCCGGTTGAGGCGGAGAGTCTTGAGGTTAGGAGATCTACCCACCAGGCGCTCCAAGGCGTTGAAGCTCACCTCTGAACCCAAGCAGGCAATGTTAAGCGACACGAGCGAAGTGCACGTTTCGTGAAAACAGCTCAACCAGTGCCCGTTTAGATCTTCAACCTCACTCTCCCTCAAATCTAGCTCTCTCAGGTTCCTGAATCCATATATTTTGACTTTCAATAATGGAAGCAATGAAATTGTTGAACAAAACAAAAAGAACAATTACTAATCAAACTTCATACAGCTAAAACAAGATATGACAGTCTTGAAGAAAATTACAATTGTGTTAGTTATATTCGTTTAGCAGGAAAACAGCTTTAGACAAACCTCTAATCAACCAAGAAACTTTAACTAAAATCTTCAATATGTTCAAAGACACATGTTCAAAAACCAGAATAAAAAGCAAATGCACATTACTATTTTAAGAAAAAAGATTATTATTTTTAAGAAAGTGGTACAAAAATCAGTCACAGAAGAAACCACCAAGAGACTGAAAATAGATTCCAACCACAAATGTCAAAAACAAATCAGTAAGTTTAAAGGAACCAGAATGCTCATAACTTATTGACCTGGCTTTCCACATTAGCTAATAAATGAGAGGTCCTACCAGATTTACATGTAAAAAAAAGTGAAACACCATCTCCAACTGATTGACTCACCATCTACTAAAGCACATAAATTCAAAAGAGTTACAGTGGGTTGAGTTCAAACACTTGAAAGAGTACAAAGCAGTTCACTACCAAAACACATAACCTTATCAGTCTTGAACACAACAAAACAATATATAGCTAAAACAAACAAAAACTTAGATCTCTACAGACATTAGATACAACAATCATATTCTTCACCACAACACATCACCAAAACCCCAATAGCACAACAATGCAACAATCCCTAGAGCTCATCGCAAATTCAAGGTTTTCATTTCTAAAAATCAAAACTTTCCTCTTCACACAACATTCCCATAACCCAAAAACCCAACATTTCCCCAAATTCTCAACCAAACACTGTAAAAGAAAAAAATAACCCAAACCTGCAATTAGCAGCAATGGAGGAGAGGCCGTCAGTAGAGAACCCCTCACAACAAGACATGACCAAAACCTTGAAATTCTTAAAACTCTTCGAAATCAGCTCCAAGCAATCGTCGGAGACGACCATCCTCTTCAACCTGATCTCCTCCAGCCACGGGTAGGCCCTCTCCACGGCGGCGATCCAGCCGTACACGTACCCTCCCCAACCCTCCGGCACCAGATTGAAGTCAGCAAAATGGGGCTTCCCCTTCAGCTCCAGAGCCCTCACCTCCGGGAACCGCCGCACCACCGCCGCCGGAGACACCGCGTAGCAGTTCCCGACGAACACACTCCTCCGGCACCACCGCTCCACCTCGTACCACGACCTGCACACCAGCGACGCCGAGTTCCTGTCCCTGTCGGAGCTCACGAACGAGAACACGTGCTCCAGAACCTCCTCCGGCAGCGAGCTCGCCATTGTCATGTAAATGTAAAGCTCCGAGCTTTGAGTCAAGAACTGCAAATCGGAGAAAACCCGAGAAACACAGAACCTGTATCTGCAAGAATAGAGATTGGGCTCGTTTCGATTTTGTAGAAAATGGGTTTTGTTTTGTTTTAGCGTTCAGATCTGCGAATTTTTAATACCTCTCGCAGAGCTCATCGCAGAGAAGATAAGGTTTTTATCTTCTGGGGCTGGTGGTGAGGTTAGTATCTTAACCATGGTTAAATTGGTCAAGTCAATATTTTACATCAATGAACCCGATTTCGACACGTGTTAGCGTGTCCCTACGTGGGCCCCACCAAATGGACGGTGGGATGGCCCAAATCTTATCTCTTGAACCGAGCCGCAGAAAACGGGTGTGTACGTGACAATAAAAATATCGCGACACGATATACTGAAAATAACTTCAAAGGATAATTAATGGTGTATCGTGCACGAGACGGAGGGTTTAGTTAAGGTGTGATCAAGCGTACCAGAACGGGAATCGAACGCTCATGATTCGCGCATCCTGGTTCGATCTAAGGGCCGAGAAGAGAAGACAGACCGTGGGGACCACACAGAAAAGGTGAGAAACACTTTTGAATCTTTGATTTGATTCAACAACGAGGAATTATCCGGTGCGGAACCGTAGTCGTGACGATCCCATCGTGACCGTTCGTTTGATCTGTCCGTTCGTGACTGGTTCATCATTCAAAACGCACAGTGTACTTTCCTACGAATCGACGGTCACAACTATCGCTATCACACATTCACCGTCATTATACGAAGTACTATAATTAATTACTTATTACAATACATAAATCTATATTTTTATTAATACTCGATTATTACAGCATGTTACTGCACGTGTCAGAGTTCTGGAGAGTTTACACAGGCTCATCTGGACCCGCCACGTGGCCCCCACCGTCAATCGAACGGTCACTATTCACTGCAAATTTATTAAAGTTGTATCCTAATCATAGACCGTCAGATCAGGGGCCCCCAATCGTACGGACCATATGGTTAAAAAAATCTACTAATAAAAACACTGAACTGGTCCCAAACACTTGCATTATTGATTCTTTTTGAAATGACGATAAAGCTCTCGGAAGCTGGGGACTCGAGAATTGTTTTAGCCGTGTTTGGCAGGGGTAGTTTCGTCAGAACTATAAAAGGACATGATATTATGGGTTCCACTGTCTCGGCATGGACTCCTCTAAAGACCTGTCGTTTTCGTGTGCAAAAGCTGATCGGTCAAAATATCAACGGCCCAGATTCGTCAGAGTGCGTCTTAAAGGGAGGCATCGTGGCCGTCCGTTCCTTGGCGCTTTGACAGGCGTTGTTATCGATAGGAACCGCAAAAAGAGCTGTCTCTATTTGTCCTTTTGCGAGAAATGAAAATTTAATTAATATTTTAGAAAACATCAAAAGTATTTTTTTTTAATTATTCGTGCTCAGAAATTTATTAATAGTGATATTGTAATGACACGGCTGAGTTGTAATGCACGTAAAGTGGAATATTAAATGGTAACTAATATTTTAATATGGGTTATTAATTTTATTATTATTATTATTAAAATTAAAAATTAAATATGGGATTTAATTATTAAGCCCACGCTTGGCTCTCCGCGAATCTCTCTGGCTCGGACTTTGCTGTGCACAACAACATTGAATTGTTATTATAAAAAAAAATACTAGGAGCTGCAGGCGAAATTAAATTAATTGTGACATTAATGGAATGTTATTATTTTAATAATCAAAATTGACGACTTTGTTGTGAATCACCACCCTCTTCTTGATTATAGCCGACATGAATTTAATGGGTTTGTGTTTTTATATAGTCTACACACGTGAGATACTATATTTTAAATAAGGAAAATCATAGATCGAGAAAATAGTATATGTGAATAATTAATGCTAATAATTATGTTATTGGTACACGTACTTGACACTCTTGCAGTAAAATTGTAAGAGATTAAGAATTGAAATTTATTTAATATCTTGTAATAATCCACTTTCGCAATCAATTTTGGTATACTTTGCTAATTACAAAATATTGTTATGAAATAATAACACTTTAAATGTTGATGACATATTTATGAATAAATGTAAAGAATAACATAACAATTCAAAAATCAAAATAGTGAAATACAAATATTGAAACTACATATAGAAACTTGAGAAAATTGTAAGAGATTATGAATTGAAATTTATTTAGTATATTTTAATAATCCACTTTTATACTTTGCTAATTACAAAATATTATTAATAACACTTAAAATGTTGATGACATATTTATAAATAAACGGAAAGAATAAAATAATCCTTTAAATTAGTGAAATACAAATATTGGAACTACATGTAAAATGAAGAATGTTTTCTGAACATTAACAAAATAATGAAATAATTATATTTATCTTAAGTTGATCATGTAATTTTTTAAATATTATTTTAATCCGCAATACAATTATACAATTTTCTTAAATATTAGAGATTATGGTATTCAATTCATATATGATATATTTTACATAAGTTTTGACAAACGACATAAAATTTTGAATCTCACAGTGAGTTTTACGTTTAATTAAGAATAACCCAATTTCTTGCAAAAAAATTATATAAATTATCAAGTTTGTGCCTGTAATGATTTCTTACTTTTGACTAATTTAAAATGTTACTCAAATCCTATATTCATTTAATTGTTAGATATTTTCTATTTTGTGAAGTAGCTTTATTGGGAGTGGTTTTGATTGCGGAAGCGCTTTGTACTCGAGTGTTTTGTATTTGCAGTTCTGAGAAATTGAAGCTTTCTAAATTTGATTCTTTCACTTTATTTGGGTGCAAATGATGTGAATACGATAGCATGCAATGAGTGAGATTTAATTGAGTTCGATGCACGTGATAGAGAACTGTGGTTTCATTATGATAATGTTTAATTGTAATGTCTTAATATTGTTTACCACTCACTCATGTGCCTTCACCCACTCAAAGGCGTTCACGGTTTGGTTTTGAAGAACCGAATCGAGATGATCAAGAAAACCAACATCAAAACTGATTCGATGAATTGCAGTTCGATTTGGTTTTATTCGAACACTTTTTGTTATGTATTTTTTTATTTTTGACTTTTGAGTCTCTTTTCATTAAATTTTTGTTGGTATGATATTTTTCGGCTTAATTAATGAATATAAGCCACCTAAAATATTTCATGTATCTCACTTACTCAATTTTTGATTCAGTTTTCTGGAGGTTAAATTTGTATGAATCGAACCGAAGTGATCATTACTCAATTTTAATTTTAACCAAACTGATATTTTGGTTTGATTTGATTAGTCATGAGTTGGTTTAAGTCGGTTCGGATTGGTTTGATCAGTTTAGCTTATTTTTTAACTCCCCTACCTAGGACTGTCCAAAAATAACTGAACCAACCCTAAAAATAACCAAGCTTAATAAAATTTATTTGATTTGGTTCGACACCGAACCAAACTTTATTGGTTCGATTTATCAAATAAAAATCAATACAAAATTTAACTGAACCGAAAAACGATTTATTTGAACACATGACTCATTTTAAATAATTGATATTTATTAATTGGACCCAAAAGTATTGGTCCAACAAATATAAGTCAAGACAGGCCCATGTCGTCCCACTAGAGGATTCACCCATGGATAAACCTCGGTCTTTTCGCAAGCCACCTTTCTTTCTCGAAGTTGGCTCACTCGGCACAGTTCGGCGTGCCGACACACACTCCGGCATGCGCCACGAGTAGTTTGTTGCCTACATATGTTTCTGAGAACTCATGTCTTGAGGATTCACCCTTAAATCCTTAAATGGTGGCCTCATGCCTACTCCCAGGTTGTGCACGCTCATGTGCTTGCACTCTATGCGTGTATGCTCCTCGGTCCTTCGAGAAGCCGCAGACACACTCTGTCGTGTCTGACATCCTGGTGGCTCTGTGCTCAAATCCAACTCTTGCACTTTCCTCCGATTGCGCGCCCTTGTGCATGTGCTCCTCATTCTGTCGAGAAAGTTTGGGCAGAGTTCGTCGTGCCCGTAGACAATCTGTCGTCTGCTCGAAATCTTCAGTCCGTCGAGGAGTTTCACTCAGCAAACTTGGTTAGCGTTCAACGTCCCGCGTTGCCTCTTCCCTCGGCTTCTCTTTCGGATGATCGTCACCCGTCTGCACCATTGCCCCTAGGCGTGGACACTCCACATTAGCCAATTGCTCATTTAGTTCCTCCCTCATGAGCAACCTAGCTAGTCCGACACGCATTGGATAATTCGTTGTCATATACTCCCTTTACGCATGTGAAACACCTTAATATCCCTTCGCTCGTTTACGCTTCATCGCGCATGAGTATCCCATTTTTAATAATGTAAAAGAGAAACACAATTCATGAATGATAACGAATAATAACTCTGTTGTTGGGCTGAAACGTGACACGAGAATGTCACGTCCGGAAACCCTGTGCAAGTATACACGGTACAAGTAATAAAGTTAACCGGTAAGATATCAGGTCGAATCCACAAGTACTAATGAGGGTTTTTCAGTCAGTTCTCGTGTTTGTGATACGAAATGAAATAACTACTATTTTTTGTGTTTTAAGTTTATAAAGAAAATATTAATCGCAATAAGGTTTTTGACTATGATAAAAGTAGCCTAGGGTGCTAAACATGCTCGGATACGATTTACTACAACGAAATATCAAATACTTACAGTGATTTTTGGTGATGAACCTATGTCGTAAACACCAACCCTGCCTCTCGGCATTGAGATTGGAATAATCCCGAGTCACTTCTTGCCCTCTCGGGTTCGAAGTCAACTCGAGACCGCATTTGCACGACAATAATAGGCTAAGGGTCGAGTTGAGGTGTCAAAACTCGGTTTTGAGCCTCTAACCCTCAGTGGTTCCTAGGTCCAAGACTATCCGTCCCTCTCGAGATTGGCTTAGCCTCCTAAACATACATTCTAGGTGGCTAACATAGAAAACAAGCATTCATTCATGGTCATGGAAACCCACACAACATCATCATCAACCTAGAACTAATACTTCAAATAGCTATAAATCGCATCTTACAATGTCTAGCACCCATGGCCAAGGGTATTTAACTCTTAACCATGGTGCTCAATCAAAATATCATGTTTAATAACACAATACACAATAAGAACACTAACATATGTAAAAAGACAAGGATAGAGGGTTGCTATTGTGTTCTTGAAGATGTAGGACTCTTTCTTGCTTGGTGAAGTGATGAACTCCTTGTAGTTTAGTAATTAAATGGTGGAAATGTCTTCTAATACTCCTTTCCAAGCTTAAGTGTGGCAGATTTTGTGGAAATCTTCCTCTTGGTCACTTGAAGATGGGAGAAGTAGATGAAAGGCAAAGAGAATATGTTATGGAGCTCTAAAGGTTGCTGATGGGATGTTTTGGTATGTGAAAAGGGTGTCCCCCAATCCATAGGTCAAGTGTCCTTATATAGGTTCTGAAAAGTGGGCAGTCACGATCGTGCCTCAGTGATGTCAAGATCGTGACCTAGTGATGGTCATGATCGTCTCTTGGCTTGGCACAATCGTGACTCGAGCTGAGGGGACCATTTCGTACAGGTCAGCGCCACGGTCTTCGGTCTTAAAGGCACGACCGTCTCGCTTTTCGAATTGGAGTCACGGTCGTGACCAATGAGTCACAATCGTGACTGTCTCTAAGCCTCGATCGTGCTCCCTTCGTGATCAAGATAGTGATAGCTCTCGGGTTGTCGAGCAAAAAATACCCCAAGGATATTCAATATGTCATGATCGTGATTATGGGCATCACGATCGTGCATCAAGGGAGGCACGATCATGACTAATGGTCTTTGCAGCATTTTCTGGTTTCTTGCTCTCCAAGTCTCGATCCTTTCGACCCTCTATTCTCGACCTACTTTCTCAATTTCTTGTGTATGCTCTTTGAAACACTATCAAATATAAAATTGCCCTAATTGGCTCTAAATACCCGCTACGAGATGAATAAGCACTCAAATGTGAGATCGAACCGGATCAAACAGAGACCGTTCGACCCCACATCATCTGTCTTATTTTGATATAACTTGACCCAACTTTTTTTTACGTATACTATGTATCTTTATTTTCTCATAGATAAAGTAATCAATTAATTGTAATAGAATTTGATTGAAATGTGAAAAGTATTATCAAAAATTTGTTGGACATTCAAGGTTATTTTGACATTTTATATATTTTGTCTATTATAATTATCGTTTATTATGTGATTTACAGTGATAAAAAGTCTAATTAAAATTTGCTCACTTGTTTCAAGTTTATGGTTCTAATCTCAACTTAGGAGTGAAATTAGGAATTACTTAAAATTAATTAAATATATTTATGTGTGATTAACTATTCAAATTTGAGCCACCTTGAATAAATTATTACAATCCAAAAGTTCAATCGACCCTCCATGCACACGTTACCTTTTAACACTCTTGATTGCGTGTCAAAAAATAATTGGACACTTTGACATTAATAATAAAAAAACCTTAATATCTTCGGGGACTCGTTTAATTCATCATCACAGTTCAAAACCAATCAATAATAAACCCATTGGTCTATTGGAGTCCGACCTAACTCGCCGTCAATTAGCACGTTTCATTAAGGGTCTTGTCGATGTCATCTTCATTAAACAAACAAAGGACTTGTCACTTATCTGCTTAAACACGTCTAATCACGTAACTCATAACCTTACCCATAATTATTTTAATAATATTCTAAATCATTTAGATAACGACAATTTTGAATAAATAGCTTTTAAATTGTAGTTGAATACAAACTTTGAACCTGCAACTGCAACGGATGACAACCGGGTGGGTTTAGGGTAGATTAGGCAATTTTCATCTCTGTCTCTGTCAGAATCAGATCGGAGATTTCTCGTTTCTAACGGGACTAGATATCCTTGTTGGATTCGAAGATTTCTCATTTTTCATTTCTAACCCAAAAAACGTTAAAACATATATATTTTTTAATAAAATTTGCATTAAAAATTATTATTTTAATAAAATATATACTTAAAATATTATTTTTTTATTAAACATGTATTATAAAATATTATTTTAACAAAAAACTAATATTTTTTTATTAAATATGTATTTTAAAATGTAATTTTTAATATATCGGGACGGAGCAAGGCGGGAATATTTCACCATGTTCCCACCACGTTTTCATCTGAATTCAGGGATTCTCCGCCTCATTCTCGTTCAGATTCAGAAATCTTCGTCGAGGACGGAGAATAGCGTCATCCATAATTTTGATTCACTTATATGCTATTAACTTTGCTAAGTAAATTCAATTAAAGTTGTTGAGTCTTCATAATCTTTCAAGTCACGCGTGGTCAATATTATTATTATTATTAATTTTTGGCAATATCGATGTGTGCCATAGACAATAACGTGACATGTCTCAAGAAATGGGTCCATAATTAAATGCCTTGGAACGACGTTGTTAGCGAATTGTACTAGAAAGGAATAAAACAAAGTAGGGTCAAGTCAAGAATAAGATGGGCCTTTATCAACGTCAATGGCGGCCCATCATAATTGGGCTAAATCACTATCTAGATCAAGGCCCAGCCCAACTCAAATATAAATACACACAAAAATCACATATTCTTGTTACTACAAAGCTTGACAAGAAAATAGGCTCAAATCACATCCATTTTGAAAATTCAAATTCAGATGAATTAAATTTATTTTTTCTAACAGAATATAGTTCAAACTGTAGATGGTTTTTTGAATTGGTTTCTGCCCGAATTTCAGAAATTTTTGCACGGTTTTTTTCCTTCTCTCTATTGCCTCATATTTATAAGAAAGTAATTAGGTTTCTTCTCTATGTGAGATACTAACCACATGAGTTTTGGGTCTCCGCTTATTAAATAAATGCCCAACAGTTTAGGCGTCGTTGCATGTTTACCTTGAACTTATGTACGTGAAGAAAAAAATAACATAACTAGGTTGACGGTTAATTATATTAATTATCCGAATGTATACACATGATGTGGCTAGCAAATATCTCTTCAAAATTGGGCTATAACTTAATTTGTGAGTTATTTTGTTTTAAAGTGGAAATTTGAGAAAAAATGAAAGACTTTTTTAAAATTGAATAGTTATTGGAAGGCATTTTAATCTTTTTGAACATGTTTAAATGAGAATCTGTAATATATATTTTTTGACGGAAAGCAACTTGGATTACTAATAGTCAGCAATGCAACACTCAACCAAAAAAGACGGAACATTCCCCTCATCAAAAGAACAATCGTTATGAAAGAATAACCCTAGCAAGAGAGTGAGCTACCCTATTCCCTGATCGTTTCTCAAACACAACAGAAACAGACCGGCACAATGCCAACAAACGCTTGTCAGACTACACAATAACCGGCCTGCGAATAAATAAATAAATAAATATATATATATCAATCGTTTTCTCAAATAATAACATCTAGTTGCCAACAATTATTTCTAAATATGAAAGATATATTTTTTACAAAATGGAAAGAAAGACGGTTTTTGTTTCTGTGTTTGGGCTGAAGGTTTAGCAAAATATGGGCTTTACTTTTGGGCCAGGTAGATTATGAAAAAAGGGTTTGATCTTGTTAGGCCCAAAATGTTGAGAGTGGGATTTGAACCCACGCCCTTTGGACCAAAACCTTAATATGGCGCCTTAGACCAACTCAGCCATCTTAACATATTTTATTCTTCAAATTTCATCATATTAAACTCATGTTATAAAAATGTCAAAATTAACAGAAACCTAATCGGTTTAGTTCATTTCTTTTAAAACAAACACTATTTATGCTTGGTTAGAAGTGAATAGATTGGTCCAACTATAATTTACATGAGTTAGAATATAAGTTGTGATTCAGATCTTGTTCTTACAATTCAAAACTGCAGATAAACGGGAAAAAATCAAACTAAAAGTTATTGAAATCAAAACATTCAGTTTTTGCAAACTTAAAATTTGGATTCGACTTCGAATGTACAACTATAGTTTATACTTTAGTATGGTATGGAATTATATTGTATGATTAGTTCTAAAATGAATGTATGTCTATTTTAGCATGTAAATCGGGACCAAAAATCAACCAGTGGGTTTGATTAGAACTGAAAAACCGTCCGTGGTCACATACTCACATGGGGTTATAACCAACCCATGAAGTATCTTTATTTTTGTGCACAATTTCCCAAGGTCGAGAACTATAAGAGCACATTCGGTTTGATTTCGAGTCAGTTCGATCTGAATCCATAACTATAAACAACCGTGGTTTGTAAAGGAGCTGAGTTTTTAAAAAGTTGTTTGACATTAATTCATTAAATATTTGATATGGACTCGTTATAATCGTTTTTAAATTTGAGTTCAAGGTTAGCTCGATACTCTTGCGAGTTGGGACTTTTAATATTTAATTAATCACACACGCACACACACGCGTGCTCGCGCAGACACATAATTTTTTTATATTTTTTAATAAGTATTCATACAAAATTAGATTAGTCGAATCAAGTCGAGCCGACTTCAAGTTGTCTCGTTTAATATTTAATGAATTATATATATTTAATATTAATATTGACTTTTAATGAATACTTTTATTAAAAATAAAGCGAATTGAGTCAAAACGAACATAACTCGAGTTCGGCTTGAGCTTGTATATTTTTAAAAACGAGAAATAATATTCCTAAATAAAAAAAATATTTAATGTGTTATTATAACTAAAACAAGAAAGCAATTCTCCAATTTTTTCATAGGTTCAATTCTTTAAAGGTATAAAGTAATTAA
>JAYMTP010003888.1:0-16015 GCA_036897365.1 Geranium brycei | reverse complement strand
GTTTTGATTCTTTTCTTAAGGATTCATATTTATGTCTTCCTTTTTCTACTATCTCTTTTCCATGATTTTTAAGGAATGTTATCACATTATGTTCTTTTTCCATTAGAATTTCTCTTGTTTACGTAACAATGTTAATTCGTCTAATGCTTTGTTTGCTGATTCTGATAATTTTGGTTTCATTTTGCTGATATCCATCATAATAGGCTGATCTAATCTTCTCCAAATTTTGATGGGTACTATTTCTGGTTGATGGGTTAGGTTTTCTTCAATAATTTATTTTTGTTTATTTCCTTCTTCTATATTTGTTGATATAATTAAGTTTAGCTCCTTTATTTAACGAACCCAACTTTGAGCTTAAATTCAACTCAAATTCAATTATAACAAATCTTAATCAAATATTTAATGAATCAAGTTGGAACGAACTCAATAAAAACCTGAAAAGAACTACCATGATATTAGTCCTACAACTAATGGGATCTACAAAAGCCCTTATGACTAATAAATGTCAATTATTCACTAAAAGTTAAAACAACATTATATAAAAGAACAAGTTCACAATCATGGAATTCAAAACAGTTAAACTAAAATACAACCTTGGGAAACATAAGAAAATTACAAAGTAATGCTGAAACCATTTATTATTGAGATGCTGTTAATAAAGATCTTGAGGAAGCAAAATTTGTGTAGCTATAGCTAATCATCAAAAATACAAATTCAAAGAAAGTTTCAAACTGATTGTAGTTTATAGAGGAGATGGTGTAGAGGCTGCCTCCTTTTCCTCCTGGGAGAAGGGTATAGGCTTTGTCGGGGCGGGCAGGCGACCGATGCTATCGACTTTATCCATCAGTTTTGGGGGAGGCCTGGCCGCTCTTGGCTGTAACCGCCCTTTCATTTCAAACCACTCGGGCTTGAGCAGAGCTCGGAAACCCAACTTGTTGTAGTACACTCTTCTCACAGATCCACCGGCAGCTTTAACGGCTTCCTTTTCCCTCACAGTCACTCTTGTGCCCTGTAAATTTTATTTTGCAAATACACATGATATTTTAGGTCAGTTCAGAGTACCATGAAGCTTCTGTTCAGCACCACGCCCCATCAATCTTACTCCGTCTTTTATCTGCTTCCCTATTGCCCCTACATCCTGTTGCAATGCCAATTGGACATTTGTAGGCGGTGGGAACTAAGTTCGGGAGAGAAATGGTCTGAACATGGGAACTAGAGAAGGAAATGACCGTATACCTTGAGAGTTTTCATTGTGATCAGTTCAGATGAGTCTATCTTCCCTGCATTTATGAATTTTGCAATCTTTCCCAAACCTACAGGCTGTGAAAAATAATATGCATGGCAGAGATTTAATTGAAAGTCCAGGAACGCAATTCAGATATAGTAAAATGAAAAAGGGTTTTATACAGGTTGAGTGTTTCTAATCCTCTGAACATGTAAGATGTCACACCAATTTTGATAATTCTACTTATTAATATCGGCTGAATATTGCTGATAGAAAAAATATATTAGCTGTATCTATGAAGCGCAAACAACATAAAGACATACACGATTAAATAGTTGGTTTAAGATGACAATAATTTCAGATGATCAAAATGAGACAGAGTTCGTTAGAGATCCTGTGGATGTTGGATGCTTAAACAATGTAAACTGCGACAGTACATGGTTTCTTATTATGCCAATGTTAATCTCCAATCACCGTAGCTATGCTATGAGGCGGTAGGAGTTACAAGTTATAGGGGAACTCTGCTAACATTGCCTAATCCGAGCACTTTGCTAAATTTTATAGAACATCAATCCAGAGAGTTCAATCTATGTTATCATCATCTTGATTTAACGCATTATATTTCACGTAAGATCGTCTGTACTATAATTTATGGAGTCCCTTCTGTGGATTACAGGCAGTGGTCGACTGAAACTTTTCCCTTCTTGTATTTGTGATCCATATTATATCATACATCTCTAATGCTGAAAGAACATTTTTCATGGACAAAAATAATCACGCCATTGAAGGAATACCCTGTTCAAAAACTACATTCTTCTTCGACCAAGATCAGAATCCAGATGATGCTGAAACAAAGGGCAGCTGAGAGCTTCACTTTAAAACATCTAGCAGGGACCTTAAGAAAATCCAGGCTAGTCCACATCAAGCATAAACGTGCAAGCCTATCTCGTGTGCAAACAACGATATCTAAATTGTTCTAGTAGTCACCCCTAACTCAATTATGGATTAGATATGCTTTAGACACCTTGAAAGGAACCGTAATTCATTGACAAAAATAACAATAGTAGATTCTTTTATGTTTAGAGAGGGGGTAGCTGTATATACATATACATTGACATTCACAAAAATACATGTTATTAATGTAAAAGCCATTTGATGCCTTGCAACAAGATATAATAGCTACCATCAGATATGCATACTACTTCCAAGCATCAGTCGATTTCAAAATCAAATTTTGCTAGTTGAACTCTAACAACCCACACTTACAATCTGAATACATACCTAAAGCAGCTACAAGATAGAGTACATTTCAACCATTAACCTACATACAAAAATGACCCAAACCACCTGAATTCTGAAACATAACATAACACTTCTACCTGAAAACTTGAATCAACAAAAAAATCTTCTCTCTTTATGCTTATACAACAAATTCAAATACGGCCAATACTTAAATTTCAAAGGATACAGACAAATTTCCAAATTCATAAAGCTCAAATTTTCATCAATTTTATTTGTTTGTAAATTCTCAAAACCATGCAATCTAACATGAGGAAAACAACCCAAATCTCAAATTTCCAATCAGACAGTCCAAATTCTCAGTTCCGAGGAGCAGAGACACACCTGAAAAGTGAGGCTAAATGGGTTTTTAAACCCTCTCTTGGGCATGCGGCGGCGGAGCGGTGTCTGGCCTCCTTCGAAGCCGAACTTCATGGTGCCCCTCGCCTTCTGCCCCTTGTGCCCTCTCCCCGCCGTCTTCCCCTTGCCGGACCCGATTCCACGACCCTTCCTTGTCTTCTTCTTCCTCGGGATGCTTGGCGACAGGTCGTTCAAGCTCAGAAGACTGTACGATCTGATCCCAGAGAATGGATTTGGAGAAAATGCAGGGCATTGAAGGGACTGTTGTGGGTGGGATTGGAATTGGAGTGTGGGATTGAAGGTGGGTCTGCTTTGGGCGATGGAGGTTTTGAGAAGGGAAGTGGAGAGCAGTGAACAGAGTCTTCTTCTGATCATGTTTAGGACCAAAATTGATGGGTCTTGTGAGATTTGGGGAGCTAGGGTTTTGCACAAGGTTTTGGGAGTGAAATGGTCAGTCTTGGCAAGACGACGATGCTGATTTCGGTGTTTTGCAAAAATAACGGTAAATTATTATTAAAAGTAGCTGTAAACATTTTACAAGGTAAAAAATAGTTGTGTAATTTTCTTCAAAATGATGAAAATACCACTTGAATTAATTTCTTAAAATAATTTTTTTTCTAACTTCAGCTCATTGGTTTTCCTCTTCTTCAACTGAATATCACCACCCTATGGCTTGGTGACACGACGATGAAGGGGGGGAGTCGGACCAACCCGATGTGGTAGGAGAAAAATAAAATAGGCGAGTTCGAGTTGAATTTTTTTTTTTTAATTTTAAGCTCATTTTCATCATATTTAGTAAAAATTACACATTTTGTAAAAAAAAATGATAAGTTCACGGCTATTTTTTGCAAGAAATCACTTCTTACAAAATACTTCAATGATTCAAAACTACTTTTCCAATGTTCCCTAAACTTAATGAATATATTAGTATGGTTTGAATTGAAATATAATACTACATGTAGGGTGGACATTTTGAACCGGAACCGGTGTCAAACCGAAAATAAACTGAAGTTGAAACTAAAAAAGCAAAATCATGGCTACTAATTCGATTTCGTTCTAAATTTGAGAGACATTTAATTTTGGTTAAGTTCTTGTTCTCAAAACTCATAACCGTCAGTTAACCGATAAGAACTAGACTGGTTTGCGTTGTTGAATGTCCATCACTCATGCACTCATACATGTTTCTTTATCTTTTATTATTATTTTGATTGGATTATAATAATAAAATTTTAACATTGAGTTTTGTTAGTATTGTTTATAATTGCAAACTTAATGTTTTGGTTATAAATAAGGCTCGCATTTGTCTAGTTTGACCTATAAATTAAGCCTAAATTAAAAATTAGAACTAACCGATTTCAATTGGATAAAACCATAAATTGAGCCAGAAAACTGTGATCAGAATTGGAATATGACACCAATAATCAAGAAATGAAAGAACTGAGTCTTGTTCGGTCCGGTTTTGGAATCGCGCACGCCTTTAATCGCTTACATATAAAAAAGGGATAATTCCAGGTGGCTACTCCTAGATATGTCTGTTTTTCAGGTGGGTACTTCTATAATATTTTTTTTCAGATGGGTACACCTGAGTTGTGCAAAATTTTCGTTTTGCACCTCTCCGTCCAATTCTGTTAGTTTTTAACATTTTTGACTTGTGAAATGACTAAAATACCTTTAAGGGTTGAATGAGTTATTAAAATTGAATTGAAAAGACTAAAATGCCCTAACCTATACTCAGGGGCGGATCTCCGGGGGGGGGGGGGGGGGGGCAGCCGCCCCCCTTTGGTCGGAAAATTCAGAAATTTTCAGTGTAAATTTTGTTCGGAAATTGCATTTGCCCCCCACCCCCCTTAAATGGTAATATATAGACAGATTGTCTAAAATAAATAAAAGAGTTAAACAACTTAGTGGTAAAAGGAAAGTTTTTGAAATTTAGAAGTTGCAGGTTCAAGTCTCAGAGCAGGACCCGCCACTGCCTATACTCCTAATTTTAAAACATATGCCACTCCCCTATTCTATCCCCTCTCCCGCGCTTTTGGATGGTTTGATTTGATTAGTGGAATTAGCACAAGGAGGGGAGGGGTTTTTGAATCTCGTTTTTATTGAAGTGCTTTTATTGGTTTCTTAAAACACACAAATTGATTTTTCTCAGCCAAGAGCTCTCTGGTTCAACAATGGACCTCTAGCAACCCTCAGAAGCCTCCGCGGTGGTGGGTCTCCTCCTAATCGCCGAGAGGTCCGCGTTGTTCGGTCTCAGGTCCTCGCTGGGCCTCCGCGGCAGGGACTGGCTGGTGAAATCGGACCCTTGCTCGTGGGTTGGCATCGATTGCGGCCGCTCCAGTAGGGCCGTCTCCGGCGAACCGCCGCCGGAAGGCTGAGCCCCAAATACGCCGTCAATTCGACTTGTCGCTGCTCGCCGATTGGAGCTACAGCTGCTCCCCCGCTGGACCTGCTCGACACCGAGTCTTCCATCACCAAACCTTGCCCATCTTATATCTGTGAGTAACTTGAACCCGCAAAGAGATCTATATATCTCACAAACCTTGCCCATTAATTAACATCACAGCAAAAGAAAAGCCAATCTCAATCATAATCACCAGTGAATAAAAACAGAAAGGCTCACCCTTTTGTCTCGTCTTCCATGTTAGCATCTATCTTTTTCTTTATTTTGATTCTCACGGAGAGCAATTTTCTCATAAAAAATTCTCAACTACCAAAAATGTGGACACTGATTTTATGAGTTTGATTAAATTCTGCACGCATGGATTACCAAAAATGTGGACACCGATTTTTGGTTTAATTTGAGAAAGGTGAGAGAAAGATGAGAATGGAGGAGATGGGTGAAGAGCGGGGAGAAAAGAGGAGTGCGAGAATGGCACATCTTTGAAAATTTAAAGTGTATGCGAGGACATTTTAATTTTTTTAATCTAATTTTAATAACTCATTTAACCCTTAAGAGTATTTTAGTCATTTCACATGTCTAAAATGTTAAAAACTAACCGAATTGGACGGAAAGTGCAAAATGAAAATTTTGCACATCTTAGGTGTTGTAGTCAGCTGAAAAAAAAATTCTAAAAGTACTCACTTAATAAACAACAATATCTAAATATAACCACTTAAAATTATCTCTATAAAAATAATTATTAAATATTTATAAATTGACTAAATAAATTAGACTTCATCTACATCCATATTCAATTTGTAGAATTGTAACTTTACCATATCCTTGCATAGACTTGCAAGTTTAAATCTTAACGCGCTCTTTGTTATAAATTGTTTCAATTTTATTGAAATATTGGTAGAAGTTGTTCAATCAAATCGATAAAAGTCTAAGTTGACTCTGAATTACAATGCTCTTTTTATTTATTTTATAGAATAAACGACATCCTCATAAATTAAAAACATATTACACAATTTATAACAAAGAGTACGAATTGACGAAAATACCCTTATATTAAAAGTTAATAAAATTGATTTTGAACTTTTTTCACCCTATAAAAAAATAATAGAAACAATACTTTATTATTAATTTTTTTTAAATAAATTTTATATAAAATTATAAAAAAAATGTGTAATTTGTATAAAAAACCTATAAATTTTTTTACTAACTAACATAATTTTATTCTTTAGTTTTTATCAAAAAATTAGAAAAAAAGTCTATAATTATTTTAATTTTTAAATACAAAAATATTTTGGTCGTCTTACAAAAAGTTAACAGTATTTTGAAAAAGTAAAGTGAAACTTTTAACACATTAAGAGCTTACAAGATGTATTTATAATTAAAATTAAAACCGTAGTGACATTATTCTTCTTCCTCGTTCTAGGTCTTGCTCTCCATGCGCAGGTCATCATAGTCGCTCTCTCGAGTTGGAGATGGTCGTCGGAGACACTCAATGATGTGATCGTAGTACTCCTCTGATGAAAAATCAATGATATTGAGTGTCTCCGACGACCTAATCAAACATTTTCCGCCTCGATTCCGGACGACTCCATTGCGTTCGTAAGAGATGAAGAACACGGATCACTTGCTTGCTCAAGCATGATGAAGAAGACACGATGATGTCACGATGACATCATCATCTCTATTTTTAATTTATATATATTTCTATAAAATGTCTACCGGCGGCTTGGATTGAAGTCGGTTCTTGTGCTAAGGCGACACGAGTCACTTCCTTTTTTCTTTTAGGACAGTTTCCTTAATTTAGTTTAAGATTATTTCCTGTTCGTACTAGTACTAGGTTTCCTAATCAGTTGGTTCGTAGATTGAGATTGATTTCTCCTATATAAAGGCTCTGAGGGTCTCTCATTATAATTCACTTCACTTCTCTTCTCTTCTCCCTATTTTTCCATCTCTCAATTTCTTCTAATCTCGGCGGCAATGGCAAAGGCAAAGGCAATGGAGGAGAGCCTGAAAATTTGGGTCTCTGAAAACTCATGGAGCTCTTGGAAGCTTCACATCCCGCAATCGTCGAGCATGTGCTTGCACTAGCTAAGCAAGCTTCATCACCCGCAGACTTGGTTGTCAAGCTGCTCGAGAATGGATTCTCGTCAACGAGCCCTACCCGGACCAAGGCTTTTGCTCAGGATTTATTCCCTAAAGTTGCTCGCAGAGCATCCGGCACGAGTGTATACCAGAATCGAGAAAAGGAAGCTAAATTGTTTGCTAGGAAGCAAACAGAATATCCCCTCGTGGATGATTGTGAAGATGAAGAGGAGACTTGCCATAATGGCTCAGAGTCTGAGGAGGAAAGATTGCGCGATCAAAGAGACAAGGAGCAATTAGATTCAGCAGCAACGAGAAAGCTTGCAGAGCCAAAGTTTTTATCGCGTAAAAGATCGCATGCTTTGTAGCAAGAAGACCTCAATACTTTAAGGAAAGTATCAAGACGAGAGTATCTAAAGAAGAGAGAGCAAAAGAAGTTGGAAGAGATCGCGGATGGTATACAAGACGAGCAGTATCTTTTCGATGGTGTCAAACTTTCCCAAGCAGAACGTCTTGATTTAAGGTACAAGAAGGAAATATACGAACTTGCCAAGAGGCAATCGGGAGACACTGATGATATTGGCGAGTACAGGATGCCAGAGGCTTATGATGCAGATGGGAGTGTGAATCAAGAAAAGAGATTTGATGTTGCTTTGCAGCGTTACAGGGACTCGAGCGCTGGAAATAAAACGAACCCATTTGCTGAACAGGAGGCGTGGGAGGAGCATCAGATTGGGAAGGCCACTTAGTATGGTTCAAAAAATAAAAACCAAGCATCTGAGGACTATCAGTTTGTCTTTGAGGACCAGATTGAGTTTATCAAGGCATCAGTGATGGATGGTGACGATTATGATGATAAGCTGGTCCCTGAGTCGCATGAGGCGAAATCAGCATTCGAGTGCTTATCTCAAGTGCAACACTAGATGCAGAGAAGTTCAGTGATTATTTTGATTCTGCGCCAATTATCAAAATCCCAGGCAGGCGGTTTTCGGTTGAGATAAATTACACAAAAGCACCAGAAGCGGACTATTTGAATGCAGCAATTGTAACTGCACTTTAAATTCCTGGGGACGAAAATAGCAGAGCTGATAATCTGCCCCATATATGCAAACCTACCAACTGAGCTGCAGGCAAAGATATTTGAGCCAACTCCCGAAGGTGCACGGAAGGTTGTTTTGGCTACCAACATCGCTGAGACATCATTGACTATTGATGGGATCAAGTATGTAATTGATCCAGGTTTCTGCAAAATGAAGTCCTACAATCCAAGGACGGGTATGGAGTCGTTGCTGGTTGCTCCGGTCTCAAAAGCATCAGCTCAGCAAAGGGCTGGTAGATCTGGAAGAACAGGTCCTGGGAAATGTTATAGGCTATACACTCATCACAACTATATGCAGGATTTGGACGACAATACGGTACCAGAAATACAAAGGACTAATCTTGCCAACGTTGTCCTTAGTCTTAAGAGCCTTGGTATCCATGACCTGATACATTTCGATTTCATGGACTCACCGCCCGAAGATGCAATACTAAAAGCACTAGAACTTCTATTTGCTCTTGGCGCGTTAAATGCACGTGGCGAGCTGACTAAGATGGGTAGACAGATGGCAGAGTTTCCTTTGGATCCCATGCTCTCTAAAATGATAGTTGCTTCTGAAAAGTACAAGTGTTCTGAAGATGCCATCTCCATCGCAGCTATGCTTTCTATTGGGAATTCAATTTTTTACCGCCCCAAGGACAAACAAGTTCATGCAGACAATGCTCGACTGAATTTCCACACTGGCAATGTGGGGGACCACATTGCATTGCTCAAGGTTTACAATTCATGGAGAGAAACTAATTTTTCAACTCAGTGGTGCTATGAGAATTACATTCAGGTCAGGAGCATGAAGCGTGCTAGAGATATAAGGGGGCAGTTGGAGGGGCTATTGGAGAGAGTTGAAATTGAGTTGAGCTCTAATCCCGGGGACTTGGAGGCCATAAAGAAGACAATAACGTCAGGATTTTTCCCTCATTCGGCAAAATTGCAAAAGAGTGGAGCTTACAGGACAGTCAAACATCCCCAGACAGTTCATGTACACCCGAGCTCAGGGTTAGCACAGGTTCTCCCAAAAGGGGTTATTTATCATGAGCTGGTTCTTACAACGGAGGAGTATATGAGACAAGTCACTGAACTAAAACCAGAGTGGCTGGTGGAGATAGCCCCTCACTATTACCAGACGAAGGATGTTGAGGACGCGGGATCAAAGAAGATGCCTCGGGGAGAAGGAAAAGCATCTAGTTGAAGTGTTCTCTGGTATGTATTCATATTTTGAAACCAACTGATGGTTGCATGCCGTATGTATATTTGATTGTAGAGGTTGTATCTTGTTCAAATGGCTTTTACATTAATAATATGTATTTTTGTGAATGACTAGTTATAAACTGGTAGAAAGGTTCAGATAATATATAGCTTACCCCTGGCTCCCTAAACATGGAAGAATTTGCTACTGTTATTTTTGTCAATGAATTGCGCTTCTTTCAGCTTCAAGCTGTCTAAGCCATAAACTGTTACTGTACTACTGAGTAACTATGTTACCTGAAAATTGAAAACGAATGCAATAAATCAGAACAATAAATACAGAACACAGCCTGTAACATGATTGATATATTGAACTCTCTGAGATGACGTTCTGCAAAGTGTCCTTAACTGCTGGAATTAAGTCATATTAGCAGAGGACTTCCCCTGTAATTTGCAACTGTTGCTGTCTCGTCACTTAGATATGACAATGGGATTTTGAAGTCCTTATTACATAGGCATATTAAAAAACTTGCATTGAAGTCCTTATGTATGGGTGCTTCATAACCCTGCAACTGTAGGCTAGTGGGGTTTCTGTAGGGCAGAGGGTTATGTATGGGGTGCCTAATGAGGAGGCTGATATTCTCGAGGACTACTCTGATTCCTGCCTTTGGTGTTGGGATGTGATTTTCTTTCTTCATTTCACTTTTTTTTATCTGTATCTGTTCAGTTTATGAGAAAATGTGTTTTGATCCTTTTGCAGAATTTTGTGTTTATTTGGTTTCAACTTGTCAATTTTGGCACTTCTGTGTGTCTTCTTAGTATGTGATCAACGCGTGGTTCGTTCTCTCTATTTTACTGTGACTCCCCTTGTATGGCAGCTGTGTCGGCGAAAGCTGTTTCATAGCTCTTGTTTATTTTATGTACTTTCAATTGCATGTATGTTCCAATTTACTTTTGCAATATGTTGATTCTTATTGGCGCCAATTACCTTTCTGATCAGTATATAATTTGTCCTGCATGTTTATGCATTGTAAACGTGGTAACAGATTGTATTTATTTGTGTTCATCCTGTGATTTGTTCATATAGAGTGGTGGAGGGAATCTATTTGTGTTCTCGTTTACTTCTGTCTGGTGTAATTGTTCGTGAATGTGTTCAAATTCCACGTTGTTCACCTCTGTACTTTTGGTTGCTTAGAGATTCTAATTTAGTTCTGTATATATTGTTAATTAATTTAGTTACACAGTTAACATTCTAGTGGAGTCTCGATAAATCCTTATTTTTCTTCAATCAATTTCTTGCGCATAATCTTTCCATGTTCCAGCTAACTGTACACATATCTCCTTAGTTTTTGTAGTTATACATTTGTCCATGATGGGGTTATCTGTGGTTTACAGTTCACTGTCTTGTTTTTGACAACATATTATTTCTTAATTTTACTCATGGTGTTTATACCGTTTATACTGCAGTCTTACTAAATCCTTTATTATTTCCTACTTCACATTCCTATATTTAATGAATTATTTGGGTTTTATGAAGTTCAATTATTTTGTTTTCGTATTATAAAATATTGTCCGTGATTTTTATCTGCACGTTATTAATTGATTTTCTTTAGTTGCTACATAGACGAGAGATGTATAGTTAAATCCGGGATCTGTCCGAGGTGCATTAAAAATAAGATGTATTTGTCGAAAGAAAATCCAAGAGAGGATTACTGCTATCTATGGTTAGTTCATCTAACTTGATGTGGATGTGATGGTTAGATTTTCACTTGACTTTACTCAACTTAGCTCGGAATTCTGGTCATAATTGTTCTACATTGTTCCTAAATTTTTCTTTTACAGATGACAAGGAACCTATGTTGGTTGCTGTTTATATTTTAATTAGTCTGCTAAAAGATACAAGGTGGTGTCTTCTGATTCCGAAGCACGCTGTTTTTGGATTTTTTCAGAACTGATGGCTATATTACAGAAAGATGAGAGCAGTCAGAATTACAAAAACGATCTGCTGAAAGTTTCGGAAAAACTGGGTAAATTATTGAATGAGGCTGACATTAGGATGTTTGTCAATAGCATGATGTAGAAGAATGGAGCAAACATGTATGTAGCTGTTACTCTATATTATTTTTTTAATTATTGCATATACATCAATCCTGAACATTTTAATTATGTAGAGCTGAGAAAGTAGCAAAGCAGGAGGAGAAACTGCTAATCAAACAATTGGAGAAAAAGATGCGTGCGGCTGAGAAGGAGAAGAAAAGATTGGACCGTGCACTTCATAAAGAAAAATGGCAAAGTGCGAATGCAAAATTATTGAACCTATTACTTGTTAGCTATGATGGATCCAAGTATGTTCTAGTTTCATATATAATGTCAAAATATGTTGAGTTTGATTTCATATAATTAACTGCATTTGCAGGTTATAGCAGCAGAATAAAACTAAGAATCTCTCAAGAGCTACTAAACAAGTTTGTATATGCTTGTGTTTCTAACATAGTTTCATTGAAGTTTAAATTGCCCTTTTCAGTTCACCCAAGTTCTCATTTTGTCCATTTTAGTGCTTCAAATTGCGGCTAATTAAGCTGGGTGAGCGGAAAAGATGAAGTCAAACTTGGGTGCACCTATATTAGAAACACAAAGTTTTGGGTACTTATGTGTCCTTTCCCCTTGTTTCTATATACCTCTCAAATATATAAGCTCTGTTCTGGAAATCTCTCTGATAATTAGTTTTGTTTCGTTTTCCAGGGGTCACATACTTTCTTGGCGTTGCCCGGGTCAATCAATTTGTTGGAATCATAAGACCTGGGGTCAAGGTCAGAAGCCTAAGACTGAACTATTTAAGGAACTTGAGCTCACTACCAGTGAAGAATTAGCTTGTGATGATGAGTTGAACATGGAGAAGCTTGTAGTTGGACGGGGAGCAACAGATGATAAACCATGTCATTGTGTTGCTGGTGCGTCTATTTCAAGCGTCAAGAAGTGCAAGCGAAGAAAGCAGTTGTTGCAATTTGATAAGAGCCATAGGCCACCATTCTATGGTGTATGGCCTAAGAAAAGGTAGGCTTGTTTCTGATTAATATGTATGCACATATCTCATTATTATTATTATTATCATTTACTTTGATATCATGGATGGAATGATTTGTTCATGTAGTTGACCCAACCATGTTTTGGGAAAATGAATTGGTCCGACTTGTAGATGCTAAGGACCTTGCAAGTACTCCCAAGTTGGAGCAGACATGTTTGCAAACCCTCAGTATGCGTTCATTTCCGGGAGCGATTCCAATAGAGATTTTAGAGGATACTGTGCTAAGTGAAAACGAAGATGCTTGTCGATCATTCACCAAAATGAGCAGCACACCAACGTCATCTGCCATATACGACTTGGATTTGCCAGCATTGTAAGTTGTTAAACCATAAACTTCTCTGTATATAATTTTATTTAAGGCAATCGAGCCAGTGGAATTGTTATGTTGCATCATATGTTTTTTGTGTTTTATCATGTTGTGCATGTGAATTAATGGTTGACATGCTCTGATCATTTAGACCTCCACAATCCAGTCATGTTCTCAGGGCATCGACAAAGTGGTGAAGTCTTTGCATAATAAGTTCCCTTGGATCTCCCCACCATAGAGCTTGGCGTTTTCTCATCTCAGCCGTGCTTGCCTGAGGTGCGTAGATTTCCATCGGAGTGCAATCCTCGGAACATAGTTATTCAGGGCTGGAAATCTCGCGACAGATTCTGAGATGATCCAAACTTTTGAAAATATCGAGTCAGAGAGCCTCAAACCCGTGATCCCACCAGAGCAGGGACAGGAGGTGATTCCATCTACAAATTCTTGTACGGGGATCAAGCCCGTTTTCTCAGTGATGAGATTCATCTTGATTTAAAGCATTCTGAGATGGGAACCGTGGCATTGGCTAGTGCCGGAGAAAATCTCAATGCTTCTCAGTTCTACCTCACGCTGCGGGATGACCTGGATTATCTTGATGGGAAGCACACTGTTTTTGTGGAGGTGGCTGAAGGGTTTGAAACTCTAGCTAGGATAAATGAAGCTTATGTGTCAAAATATCAGAATCAAGTACACCTGTATCTTGGAGGACCCTTTTGACGATCCTTGTTGGAGTAGTCTCTCTGTAGCACACGTGGACAAACAACCGGTTCGTGTTTCCATCTTCAATAAAGCTGCGTCTCTTGTGCTGCAAGTCATGCTGCTGTTATGTTTTTTCATTTATTCCCTTAGTCAGTTTTTTTTCTTTTTGGCTGTTCGTTTTGTTTTTCCTCCCTTTAAATTCATTGTCCGTCTCTCATTCTCATCATCACAGTGAATACAAAACAATCTTTGGCAAATCTCTTGTGCTCTGTTTTTTGAACTATTATCTCTTGTGCTCTGTTTTTCATACCGGAACTTCAATCCTTCCCGACTTGCTGAGCTCATCATTCCTGATGCTTCAGTTGGCGATAAAGCACGACTTGAAGATGATATTCCTGATGCTGAGATCAAACCACCTGATAATGTGCTTTTTGTTTGTGAGTTGAACCCTGTTACTCGAAATATGGGGATTTACACACAATTTTCTCGCGTTTTGGAACTGTTACATCGGCTCAAGTGATTCGTGATTTCGAGACCGGAGGACACAGTTTATGCTATGCTTTCATTGAGTTTGAGACCAATGAAGCATGTGGAGTAGCATATTGTGAGATTGATATGGCTTTAATCGATGATCGGAGGATACATGTGGATTTTAGTTAAAGTGTTTCAAAACTGTGGCCTCGGAACAGAAGCCTTGAAGGAAAACGGGAGGTTCAAGGCATAAGTAAGCTTTATTATTTATGCAAAAATCAGCTTTAACCATTAAAGTAATATATTTATTAGGTTTTGATTAATTTCATTCTTAGGACGTATAATTCGACAGCCCATGAGCTAGCCAAATTTGTTTTAAAACAGAAGGATTGAAATTTTTGTGATGGATTTGTCATGTCGCTGTTTGATAAGAGAGTTCAGCTATTTTAATGAAGTTTTCTCAATTTTCAAGAGAAAAAAGTGCACAAGGCCAGCCCTATTATATAGCAAAACAAGCACTTACTTAATACCTCAAACACTTTAAGGCCACCAGAATTTGTGGGTCCCAATTTTTATTAATAATATTTAACTTTATTACGTAAACAAGATTAGCTATATGCCGTGTAGAATAACGATAAGATTCGATGAGACAATACCCCTACCTGAACCCCTGAAATTGGGAAGCTAACAACAAACTTGACTAACATTGCATCCAAGCACGATTCAGTAGCAAACATAGTAGTAATAAAACGGTGAACCAATAAGATCACGGATCGGAGGCAAGATGACTCAACCCTATGACTCGACCCATTTATCATCATACAGAGTCACGGCCTCCATCACTGCTGGATGAAGAAACCTCATAATCCCGCTGTAGAACACTTTAAACATGAACCATGTTAATAAATTAGTTACTAATAATTTAAAATATATAATTTTATTACTATTTTCACTATTTCATGTACATGAAATATTGTTTTTCTTTTAAATTTTTATAATTTAAATTTTAATTGAAATTCAACTTTCGTATTATTAGATAAGTAATTTTGCATCGAAATAATTTATTACACAAACACGCTAATGCAATTAAACAATTTTATAGAATTTGAAGTCGATAAAAAATAAAATTGTATTGGTCATCAGTTATGAGTTCATCAAAGACATGTTGAATCAGAATGATATGGTAATTACTGCACATGATCCGGTTTATGGGCCTACTCCATTGCGGCCTAACAAGCATGACATGCAAGATTTTCCGTTCCCGCAAGAATCAAAATGCCCCATTCTGGGTCGTGGGTTCAGTCGACGGCCTGATCTTGCTCGTCAACGACGACCGATGCTACCCTTTCGATATTGTGATCTAGAACCTGTTGCGGGGTCGAACGGTCTCCGTTTGAGCCCGCTCAACCTCACAATCAGGTACATATTTGCCTCGTAGTGGCTATCTAGAGCCAATTAGGACGGCTTGATGCTTGGTTGGTGTTTCGAGGAACATATGTAGGTTTTAGAGTATATTGGCAAAAAGCTCGGGTCAAGGCGGTCAACGCTTGGAGAGGAAGCAAAATTTGGGGGCTTGTCACAATCGTGACAAGGAGTGTCACGATCGTGACCATTTAATTGTCCCGAGACAGTGAGCTTAGACGCCGATCGAAACGGAGGCATAACGATCGTGCCGCAGAGAGAGACACGATCGTGACACTTTTGTCACGATTGTGACACTTTTGTCACGATCGTGACAATATCTATGAGAGTTGAAGCTCAAAGA
The DNA here is from genome assembly GCA_036897365.1 of Geranium brycei. NCBI lineage: Eukaryota > Viridiplantae > Streptophyta > Magnoliopsida > Geraniales > Geraniaceae > Geranium > Geranium brycei. The sequence continues at coordinate 64 of JAYMTP010003888.1, read as the reverse complement.
GAGTGAGCAGAGACGGCAAGCACCACGGATCGAAGACGATCGTCACGATCGTGACAGAATTCAA
>JAYMTP010003887.1:0-16016 GCA_036897365.1 Geranium brycei | reverse complement strand
GTGCTCGAGAGAGACGGATAATCTCGGACCTAGCGACCACCGAGGGTTGGAGGCTCGAAACCGTGTTTCGACCCCTCGAATCAACCCTTAGCCGATAATTGCCGATCGAATGCAATCTCGAGTTAGTTCCTAACCCGAGAGGGAAAAATGAGCAACTCGAGATTAGGCCAACCTCAAGGCCGAGAGGCGAGGTTGGTAATTAAGGCATAGGTTCGATGGTAAACCTCAACCCCTAGAATTATACCTCGCGATTAGAATTCGTGTGATGCATGTCTAGCACCCTAGGCGCTCGTCTATCTTATTTAGTAAATTGTCACTTTAGCCTACATAAATACCAAAAACAGTAATTAAAATCAATCCCGACCACTAGCTTTAACAACCGAAAACCCTAACTAGTCCCTGTAGATCGACTCGGTTCTTACCGGTTATTACTTGTGACCGTGTACGCTTGCGCGGGGGACAATCCTGAAACGTGACGTTTTTACGCGACACGTCCCTACAGGAATGGCCTAGTCTCGGGTGAGCGACCCTCTCAGGATGTTATTACTCACCCTCAACCGCATTAAACCCGACAATCTCAAGCCAAGACGTGGGTGCCAGGTGCCGACACCTCGGTTCCACTTAGTTCCACTCACAAATCTTGCTCTTAGACAAGTTCATGAGCCAAAACAAGAATAATCATGCAAGCAACTAAAAGCTTTCACTAATAATCACAAGATTCATATTCAAGCATGCATAGCAAAGTAGAACACAATCTAATCATGCAAAAATTAATTAATTAACCATAAATATCAAGATAAAGTCAAAATCAAGGTTTAGCTCTCATGACCTAGGGTGTTTAGCCCCTCATCATAGTACTCAAGCATTCATCTACAATATTTAACTAGATTCAAGAAAGGGAAAGAAAATTACAAACCCAAACCCAAGACATAGGTGTTGGGAGGCTCAAATCTCTCCAATCTAGCTCCTCCTTGTAGCTTCTTGCCTCATCTTCTTCATTCCATGGTGGTGGTGGTGGTGGAAACCCTCCTTTGGAGCATCAAAAATGGCCTCCAAGGGAGGGTTTTGGAGCCCTCTCTCTCTAGGAACTCTTGGAGACCCGAAACCCTCTCAAACTCTAACTTCTTCCCATGAAATTTAGGGTTTTGACCCTTTAAATAGCAGGTACGCGCAACGTGTTACGATCTTGACATGGGGCCTCACGATTGTGACAGCCCTTTCAATTGTCGTCAGAATGGCGCCTATGTCACGATCGTGACATGAGGTGTCACGATCGTGACACACTCAAGATCGCTTCGCCTCCGTGCTGTCCATCGTATCGAGTCACGGGTTTCTCAATTTTAATTTGTCACGATCGTGACACTCTCTCAAGCTCCAAAAATTGCTTCAATTATGCTCCATCACCTACAAAAGTCAAAATTCCACCAAGAATAAAAATATCAAAATATTGACTCTAAAAAGCCGAAACGAGGAGAATGAGTGCTATAAATGTTTGGTTTAGCCGGATCAAACAGAGACTGCTTGATCACACATCATTGCACTTGCACTCTCTTAACTAAAAACTTAAAGTTTTAAACCCATTTAAGTTTTCGTTATCTCACTTAGCGTAACACAGTTAGTTTTGTGATAAAAAGACAATTTTTCCCTTACTATTTAATAAAATTTCAAATAGTTTTAATTGTTTGTTTGATGTTAGTCAATGGCAACACGCCAATAGCTTCTCAAAGCACTTGATTGATTTGATGTTGTTTGAGTAGATGTTCCAATATGGAAGTGGAGTCAGAAACGGCAATGATTAGAAGTGTCAAAAAGAGGCGAATCGAGTCTCAATTCAGTTGAGCTCGGCTTGTGAAAAAAATGTTCAGCTTGAGCTATGCTCGGACTCGAATGAGTTTATACAACTAACCTCGAGCTCGGCTTGAAATAATATAGAGAAGCCCGAGCTCGATTCACTTACTTTTATACAAATATTCAATAAAAGTTAAACTAACAATATATAATTGATTAAACACTAAATGAGTAAGCTCGAGATCGACTTGACTCAATTCAGCTCATTTAATTTCATTATAAATATTGATTAAAAGGTAAAAAATATATTTATAAAATATATAATTAATCAAATATTAAACGAGCCGGCCTTCGGGCCTATCAAGCCTTAAAATGTTAGGTTTGAGCTCGGCTCGTCTATCATACGAGCCCAACCTTGAGCACGAATTCGGTTCGAGCTCGATTATAACAAGCCCGAAATGAAAATTTAATGAACGAGCGTGAGTGGATAGTTAAAATTTTGGCTTGGTTACAACTCTAGTTGTGACTAATATAGCCGCGAAGAGTAAGTGCAATCGACCATCAACCATGTTATAAGATACAAATGTGAGAAAGTTGATGCATTTCTTTTTAATTTTAATTTTATTTAAAGAATAATTTGCCATAAAAAATATCATTCCATAACGTGCAAATCACATGTCATGATTTTGGATGGGTTTAGACCTAGTGTGATAACAAAATATTTAAGAACTTTATAAATTAAGTTTTTAGTTAAAGAAGATATAATTGTAAATAGTGTTTTGTCAAGCAGGTCTAGTGCCATTTCCTTAATTTAATTTTATGTTTGACTTTGAGTGAACTGAACTGTATCCGAAAAGATCCAAAAAGAACATTACATATCATTACTGGTTCTTCCATTTCATCGCGTTTCTCTTCGGAAGCTCAACTCGCAGCCAGAAACCTGGAAGTTAATTTTCTCGAATTGAAGACCCAATTGGGTTAATTTTGCATAAAACTAGATCATGATATTGGTGGGTGATGTTCCATTTTCTACCAACTCATCACCTTCGTCCTCTTCTCAGGTATTCTCTATGCAAGTTTTGGTCTGTCGTTTACGATACCCCCTGTGCCTAATTACTAGCAGCTGTGCAATTTTTTGATATTTACCTATTTTCCTGCTGATTTCAATTACCCCCAACTAGTGTCTGAGATCTGAGATGCAGAAAATGAAATCTTTATATTCATTATTTAGACCCCTGGTTAAGAAATCAACATAATTGTTCTTGCTTACTTGGTTTAGATTAGAGTGACTGAAAGGTGGGTTTTGAGATGTCTGCCAATCATGATATGGAATTGAAACTTGTGGGCATTTTAGTTCATCAAAGTCAATTTCATTTGCCAATGTATGCATACGATGTCCAAATAGCATTACTAAATCGGATATTGTGGAAGTGAATAAAGATATACCAACCTCCCGCCATAGCCAAGTCATGTTGATTTGCTCAATGTTTTCGGATATTGTAAATGCAGTTTATATGGATGACTTGATAGTTGATACTGGTTATTTACTATGCTGTTTCAATCTCTTAGTATGGGTATAAACTACACAACTTCTAGCTGAGCGGTCTTTATTTCGCTCCGGGGCTTATATATCGGGTTGTAAAAGTCCTTGGCTTTCTGCTTTTGTTGGTATCTGCCAATATTGTGAATTGTTGTCCCCGTTAACATATTCAAGAAAGTATATCTTGAATATGTTCTTAGGCTTGGATGAATTGTTTTGTCTTGTGAATGCTATGTAATTTTGAATTTTAGCCTTTACTTTTCATTTCACCGTTGTAATAATGTTCTGCTCTATAGATGATATATTTTGTGCTGAAAAGCTGTCTGACTGAAAATCGTGATCGTGTCAACAGGAAACTGATATCTTGGTTGCTTTGATGGAACACCCTCTTTTGGTATCGGCCTCAGAATCATTCAAGGCTATTCCTGAGAAGAAAATCTCGGTTTGCGAAGATTCTACTTCAGGAGGAATGCAGCAAAGTAAATGCGTATATGTATTTCAAAGAGAATATGCAACTGTTAACCCAGCACTTGCAGATGTATGTTTATTTCTTTAGCAAACTAGTTTTTCAATAGTGTTTTGGACTTCAATTCATACATGAGAGATATTGCATTATAAGCCATAGGTATGCGTTTGCATATTTTTTTGTTTTTGAATGTTGTTGTCACAACAATGAATTCATACTCCATCTTGCTAAACCTTCCTTTGCTCTCGTTGGTTGTGTAAATAAAATAGTGAAGTAATAGTGGAATATTGGACTGCAAAATTGTGTGCTCGGAAATGGAAAAACAATTACTCCATGTTCTGAAATGTCCTCTTTGACTTTGAGCAAGGGAGCACTGTATTCTGTAAAAGTTCTTTAAATTAGGTGTATAAATGTTACTCTTGCTTGCTGAGCTGCATGGAATGGCTATCATATATATTCCCGACTTCTTGTATTTTTATTGTAATACATAAGTATGGAGGTATCTCATCTTTCTGCATGAAACACTAGATTTCCATTTCCTTTTTGTATGATATCGCCGTCATTAATGCATGACCTGTTGGCATCTTAAGCATCTTTTTATAACCAATAATGTTAATTTGGATTCTTGCTTCAATCTGATTGCAAACTTACTTTCTTGCTTCAAAATTTTATTCTTTATCCCCAGAATATGTATCTAGATTCTTAATAATTATGTTATTAAATTTTCTATATCCTTTGCTGAACGCTGTCTATCTTCCTCATAAAGTTTGTTGGCACTGATGAAGCAACTACATGTATAGGCCTAGTCATCCGGAACAGGGACAGTGGAATGTAAGAATATAATACATTTCGGATGAAGTTTTTCTTTCTGAAACTTGCAATTTCTGATTGCAGTTCACACAATCATTCTTTGTTCTGTTCTTTTTGTTCTGATATGGTCACTGAATTGCAGGACCTCTGTTGCCCATATGGATTTGCCAAAAATTGTGGATGTTGGCCTCACTCAGATGTTATCATTAGTGGTTGACAAAAACTTGGATGCTGAATTGGATGTATTCTTCTTTATTCCCTTACTAATTTACATCTTCAATGTTGAACTTCCATGCTTGGTTATAAATACTAATGAGTTGATTTGATCCTGTATGCTTGATGAAATGCAGGTGCATCTCATTGGTGCTTTTGAAGACATTTCAACTAATGTGTGGCTTGAGACTCTCCTTATTGATTTTGGAGAGATGTACATGTAGTTACCTGCTCAGAGGCAATATAATTGAAGTTGAATGTGTTGAACTTTTTATGCAGCATGCTGTCAGTAGCAGTACATTGGCAAGTGGGGAAGAACCGGTTGATTATTCCTTTCGTTTGGCTACCAAAATAGTTGAAACCTTGAAGAAGAGACGGGAGAAATTTCACATTCATACTCTCTTTGTTCTAAAGCATAATACCCGAAGGGATTCCGAGGGGAACCCATACCCAATTTTCCACGGGTTGCTGGTAAGCTTTGTCCTCATAAGTCCTTTACTGAGTTCCTTTTTTATGGCTTAATTTCGAGGAACCAATGTTAGGAGTCCAATTCAAGACCTACTAGATAAGGAGTCAAGAGAAGAAAATGATAAGTATTGTTTTGGGATAATTATTGTTATTTGAATTATTAGCTTTTGAATTTTCAATTTGTAGTTATCCAGATCAGGATTCATATCTGATCACTTATGTTAGTTTGGAACTCTCAGGTTATAAATACATGTAGAAGAAGTTAATAAAATTATGAATTAAAGATATCAAAGAGTTTGTTAGTTAGAGACCTTGAGTTCTCTCTTATTGAATTCTCGAGATTGAGCTCTCTCTCGTTGATCGAGCTCTCATCCTATCGAAATTCGAGCCATAACTCGATCCATAAATCCGGGACCATAACACAACATTAAAATGATGCACGCCTATCTAGCTTTTGTCCATAGAAGAACCAACCGAAGGTTGTTTGCGCTTTAGTCTCAGTGTTGTCAACATACAACTGATTGTGGTAAAATAGTATCATTCATTGATATCTGTCTTGCTAGTTTATGGATATTATGCTAATAGTTGGTTTGATTCAGTGTCATTGGTCATGATCCAAAGGTTTCATTTTCGTTTGACTTTCCACGTGAAACCAAAGTGAAGTAATGATTATGAATGAGAAACACTAGCACCCCTACTTACCTTAATGAGTATATTTCCGTTGAACAAACTGAGTGCTGCACGGTTCTTGCAGTTTAAGGACAATATGCTAGTCCTAATTCCTAAATTTTTATGTAAGAATCTAACTTTGTGCATCTATATTAAAACAGAATACTTAAGGGCTTTCAAATTCTTACAGGTAGAAACTGCCACCGGATCACTTGTCCCAGCCTGCTTTGATAGAACATCCAGATGTCCAGATGAAATTGTTAGGAGAATTCGAGTTTCTGCCGCCTATGAAGACCCTACTTGGAATGGAAGATTGCTGGAAACATATGATACTCAAACTGATCGTTTCAGAATTGCTCCATGCTATTGGTAAGCATTTTACATTGAAATCTATATTTTTGCGCTAACACAATGCACGCGGTTTCCTTTTAGTATTTCACAAAGAAGCGAAGGAACGATAAGTATGCTTAACCTGTTGACCTCATGTGTCAACTTAGGAGCCAACGGCAAGTACATTTTGCTCTTGCATTGCAAAACCGTGATGACACAGAGATCCTCCTCACTTGCTCTACTTCACCTTCTGCTGAGGGGCCAGATTTTGTGGAGAACCTAAGAAGGTACACAGTGAAAAATAATCCACATATATTCTTGGAAACTTGACATAAAATTGAAATTTTTGATTAGGTCGAAAACATCAAAGTCATATTTGTTAATGGTTGATATGATGTTGTGTTGATTCAGGCAGTGGGATTATGTAATAAAAAACCCATACTGGAGAGAAACGTTTCCCATGAAGCAACCACGACTTTTTCGAAGACAAGCCAAAGGAGATTGGATAATGTGCTCATAATTCTGATTCACTTCACTTTTCTCTTTGTTTATGGCTACCAACCTAACCCAGATTTACTTATGATCTTCTACATTCCCCAAGAGTATATTTTTTTAATCTCATGTCTTTCTAAGATTATTATATAAATAACCAAAGATAGTGTAAGTATAGAAAATAGTATCTGAATTAAATGATAAAATTAGTCATGAAGCATGACAACTTTTTTAGTTTTGAATTTGAAAATAGTTAAATAATCGTTAGTTGATTGACATGCAAAATAATTACAAATTAGTCCTCTCTAATCATCTTAAATGTGAAGTATTTTAAATAGATATGTACATTAGAGGTATTTAAATTAGTGTTGAATAAAGAAATGTGGGTTAAAGAAAACCTTTGTTATTGGATGTGAAACAAACAGTTACTCCCTCCCTCCAAAAATATGCTCCTATAATCCAATTTTCCCATTTTTTTCACAATGACGGTATTTATTCATCTTAATCTCTAAAATCTCCATTTCCTCTTTTCCGTTTTAGAAGCCATGAAAGCTTCGATAAAATTCTCAGAAAATTCGAAGCCAAGGGTGAGAGCCAAAGTTCCGATGAGCGTGTTAGGATTCCCGTTCCGGTCCGGCATGGAGGTCGCGGCCAGCGAGGACCTGTCGCTGTCATTGTCGTCCTTCTTCCAATCTGGCCCTCTGGTGAAGCTCCTCTACCGCCCCTACGATTCCCTGAAACCCTTCTCCATCGTCCTCAAGACCGGCCTCGGCCTCTTCGGCTCCCCCCTCTCCGCCCCCTTGACCATCTCCGCCGAGCTCAACGTCCTCGGCGACGCCGCCCCCTCCTTCCTCCTCAACTTCCGCCCCCGCCTCGGCGACTTCTCCCTCCGCCGGTCCGTCCTCTCCGACCCCGACCTCTTCGCCGACGACGACCGCTCCGTCCCCAAGTTCATTGGGCGGAGGCACAATTCGTTGGGGGAGAAGCTCGCGTCCCTGGACGAGGGCGAGGTCCCGGTGGAGGAGGAGAAGCGGGGCTTCTCCGGGAAGAAGACGGCGGAGAAGGTTTTCGCCGGCATGGAGGTCAGCGCCAGGACGTTGCTGCCGGTCAGAGACCACGCCCTGCTCAAGTTCCGGTGGCGCCTCAAGCTCCCGGAGATCGGGAGGGGGTTGATGACGATGGCGATACCGTGCCTGACGCTGAGCAAGATCGGGATCGAACACGTGGCGACGAACCGGGGGCTGATGAAACCTGATGAGGTGGCGGAGGCGTGTTTGGCTGTGAGGAAAGAGCTACAGGTGTTGCAGGAGGAGAGAGGGAACTTGAGAAACGCCGTGGACGAGCTCCGTGCCGCCATCTGTCCCGTAAAGCTACAGCTACACCCACACAATTCCGATTCCGCCGGGGCTCGGACTTTATTTTCCAAAGGAGACAAAAAGCCAACAAATGACAACAGCACCGTCATTCCATCCACCACCGCCACCGCCAAAAAATGATTCTACTTTCTTCTCTAATTAGGAATTTTGGGTTTATTGGCCTTGGCATGTAAACAAAAGGCCTGGCCCAACACGCTAAGGCCCATGGCCTGCCAAGAAAATACTCTATACACTTATTCTTAGGATTATTCACTATATTAGGAAAAGCTAATATTTGACATTGTTCCAAACTAGCATCTGAGTTACTTTTAAAAATAGGTCACAATCTTGTTAAATTTGTTGTTTTTTCCGAAAACTAAGACATAACTTCTGGATTGCATATACTTCCAAAGGATACTAATCAAGACTTGGTATAATTTTATATTAGTATATCAGGACTTGGTATAATTTTATATTAGTAATCTGTTGTATTAAGTGTATTGTAAATGCACAAATTCCTAATATTATTAGTTTAAAGATAAAATATTGCAAATTCTTTCCTGCAGAATCAAATCATGAATGCAGCTCGCTCAAACAAGACAATCATGTATCTATTTATACACGGCATGTAATCAAATAATGTTACAGATGCATAAGCGTAAATGAAAAAACAATCAAATAATGGTACACATGACATGCATATCAGGCTATTCCCATGAAAATAAATGCTTACAATTCACTACTACAGTAAAGCTTCGGCTTCCTCCTAAAAGCACCACCAAGGTTAGAGTTACAACTTACATGTGTTCCCTACACCATCATTATAAAATACTTCCAGTTCCAGCCGGGGTTGTGAATTTCTTCTAACTTCTCATCCCGTCTTATGTCATTACACAAACAAACCCAACCTGCAATGTGTTAGAATCCAAAGTAGGGCCACATGCTGCTTCCTATGAATCTGTTTTAGAGAAAGGGACCAAAATGAGTATTGGGATCACAATAAACTTGGATAGTTTAGCTGAAAAACAGCACATGACTTGCATGTCATTGGTCAACCAACCATACATATCAAATATGGAAAAGTTTGCTCTCATACAAGGTGATGACTCCATATTCTAGGAGGTAAATATATCTCCACATTACAGGAATCCCCAATAGCCTTATCATTCTAAGGTTAACTGAAATATGAAAGAAAATTACCACTTTCACCATCAGATACATCTGCAAGCCTTGCGATTGCATCAATAAGTGCTTGTTCATGTTCCTGGATAGAGCAAACACATTATCATTTGATTCAAGACGCAGGGAACTCTGCCAATATGCAAAATAATGTTTGTGCGGATGGTGATGATGGTTTGGGTGTTGAAGCACAGCCCATCAACTTACTTTCAGCACTTTCTTTGCTTTCTCAACCTCGCGAGGGTCGGGATGATTTGCACTAAAGACCCTCTCCACCTGCCCAAATTCATGGCAAACAAAACATATTTCAAGATATTTACATAATGGTACAATTGCCAAGGTGTTGATGTAAAAGCCTGACATCTTATCCTGCCTTTAACAGAGATGATAAAGAAGGTTTTTAAAGTGACGGTTCGGATAATTGTTAATTTATGATATGAGAAATATGTTTTTTCTTACCTCCTTTATTAGCGTATCCGTGTGAAGTATGTGTATTTCATGGGGTGCCTTCTTTTCGATGCCATTTTGTGAGGGTAGAAAATCTTTTCTGGATGGACCCTTTGGGACTCCCCTACCTCTTCCTGCACCTGGACCACCATCACGGCCTGCACCTCTATTATTCCCATGACCCGATCGACCATAAGTCCCTCGTTGAGAGACTCCAGGGTCATCACCCTCCCATTGTATGTCCTCAGGAGATATCTGCATTATAAAATACAAGTCAATATTAGCAAATGGTAAAAGAAGGGGAAACTTCTCCTGCATTCACTATGAGGGGACATGGACCATCTTTCTATTTGATTTGCAAGCAACAGATGCATCTAAAAATGAAAATACTGTTCCATAAAGTCAACCAAAATATAAAGCCGCGGCTCTCTAAAGCAGGACAGAGTAGAATAAATGTTGACAGAGTGATGAAGTTTTATGATTATTGTGACAACAGGGTGGCAAAATTGCTTGGAAAGTAATAAAATTACGAACAATTTAGAAATTTACGGACAAATCTAGGGCAAAATTATTTTTTTAGATGTTATAAAGAAAATGACTATATAATTCAATATTCTTTGTTCGGAATAACAAACGTGCATTTAATAAGTCTATATAAGCTTCAAACATTGATAGTGTCAAATACCACAATTTATGTCCATGTGCATATAGCACGCGAATTTTTTTAGGCCCAGGGATCAAAGTACTAAATTTACCTCAGAGAGATTAACCCATTCCCATGTTTCATTTGGAGTTCCAATATCATAGACCAACGCATGTCTTCCCTGTTAAGAACATAGTAAACATAAATATATGACTTACACGAGCATTAAAAAGTTAATTCATATAATCAAGAGTCATACATACTTCTATAGCATTGTAGTCAGTTATAACAGCTTCATAGAAGTTATTGTCATCAGGCCACCTGGTTCTCACTCTCCTCCCAATCAGTTTATCAAACGTTGCTCCTTCAACAGGCTCATTCATAAGAGCACCTGAAGAAACCCTATCACCGAGTTGACCCCTTCCAGATGCACCAGAGGAAGGGTACTGTATGGGCTTCATGGAAGATACACCAGGTAACATGTGACCCTAGGCAACAAAATACAATGAAATTGGAAGATCTAGTTCAGAGAAAATTGAGAAGCCTTTCATGTTGAGTTACAAATTTCAATATATGAAACTCACAGGTTTATGCTTCTTTCCCTTGGATCCTGGCACTGATCCTCGCTTTGCAGCTGACGTAGATGGCTGGGATGCAGTTATTGCTTGTGGTTGAAATGGTGTAGTTGGCCCGCCAAATGAGTGAGAAGGTACAGAGGGAGTTATCTTCTGTTTCTTTCGAGTTGCAGAGACAGTAGGACTGGGTATGGGATCATGAACAGCTTGACTAGTACTGGCCATGCCATGTTGAATTCCACCTCCCTGTCTCCACTCCCTAATTATGTTCGCAATCACAATACCAATAAAATTCCAGAACAGACTGAAGCTTTCTAAAACATGACTCATAAGACTCGCTTGTTAAAAACAAATCATTCCAGAAACCTATCAGACCTTATTCTGCGGATTACATCATCCGCATTAACACGGCCTAGAAGCTCTCTGTGCTCCTCATTAGATAATCTCAACTCCTTTCTAAGTTCTGTGATCAAACTTTCTTTCTCCTGTACAAAATACATTTCAGTAGGAGTCACTCAAATCTGATCAAACATGTTTATATATATGAATTATGCATAAAAATCACAATAATATACCCAAGTAATGGCATCTGCTTGAGCTTTAAAGGCTCTTAGAACCGAACTGTATGCTTCTTTCTCAAGTTGATGAATTTGGGCCTCCATGTCAGTTTCGCCATACATCCTAGGGTATGGGACAGAACCAACAGCCGGTCTTCCATTCCCTGCGACACGCCCCCCTCTGGGAATTCTGTTTTGGTGTGTCGGAGGAAGATCATCATCAGTTCCTGCACATATTATAATGAAGTGGAACATAAGAAAAGGTAGCAACCCAGCAAGAACTCATAATTATCAAGAGAGGTACTATTTGGTTTAATATGCTCACTACAGAGTTTACACAAAGCCACATCCAAACATGAGAGACAGTACTTAATGAATTTTAGCTGATAATGTAACACATGTCTTGTTTATTTCGACTGGTTCGTACATATTTGCTACTATAATTCCACAGAAAATAAATCTTTATCATTTTATTTGATGCACCAAGAAGTAATGAGATGCTCTTTAATGGGGTCGTGTCTCCTATCCTATTGAAGTTATGTCGAAATCAACAAAGCAATGAATAACAAAATCTAAATCCTTAAAAGATCGCATTAAAGTCTTCAAGATTTTCTTTTTCCATAATTACGTTCCTTGTACAAGTTCTTGTCAAGCATGACAGCCAGAATATTATCAGTCAAGTGATCAAGGGCACGAGATGTAATGATGCTGAAATGTCGCTCGTTATATGTCACGGTGACCCTACTTTACCATTTTTCGCCATTAATCATATCTACGTACAAAAAATCATGGAAATGTAATGATACTGCCACTATCAAGAGTCAAGAATGTAACAAATCCATATCTGAAGTTAGAACTTAATAGTCACTTTGTCAGCAATATAATAAATCCCATATCCAAAGTTAAAACTTAAATCTCTTGGTTAACTTTTCATTGTTGACATTACTCTCATTATCAACAAAAGATTTATACCTACTGTCCTTATACCATAATTATACAATGATGCATTTATTATGTCCCCCAAAGCTTAAAGTACAACAAGGTACATAGCTTTAGCAACAAACATTGTAGGAACTAGGTACTGCTAAATTTAATACACTTAAGTTATCGACATATGAACTCAATCTTCAAACAGAAAATGCAGTGACCCAAAGCATCAAACAACTTTCGGCACAATCAATCCATGGAAACACCGAATTATCACAAACGAAAGATAGAAAATAATCACCTGACACCAGACAAGAAACGTGATCAAATAAACATGAATAGCATTCGAAGAAAAATACTCCACTGAAGCTCAAAAGGTTAATACTTGCACTAAAACCAAAAGTGCTACTCTTAAGATTACATTCTAAAGCCAATAAAAGATTTCAATTTAGATATGAGCTATACAGTAAATAGCCAAGAACCCTAATTCTTCACAGAAATCACCCACATTTTAAATCAACGCCCCAATCACCAAAACCCGTATAGAAAAGAAAAAAAAAATCTAGCATCCCGAAATATCAATTGTCGCCGACCACAAATCCCGAAAACAAGCAGGAGCAAAAGAAGAAGAATTCAATCTTCTCAGGAATTGAACTCACCACTGCTATCGTAAGGCTCGTAGTCCATAGCCAGTTTTCGAACACCTAAAACAACACTTAACGAATCCAAACACGAAGCCCAGACAGAAAAGAAAAGAACAAATCAAGCCCACTTCGTCACTCCAGTTGGAGAGAAATGGGTTTGGGGCAGCTGAGACCTCCTCCTCCAGGCGAGCGACGAAATGGGGCAAAATTCGACGTCAAAGAAGCTCAACAGAAATGGCCAAAAGGAATGGCGGTGAATTGGGGGTTTGAGATCGGTGAACTCCGACGGGTTTGTTCAGACGAGGAAGAAACTTGGATGCGCCGAAGACTGGGACTCGGAGTGAAACCAGAAATGGGAACGGACAAAAATTACGGACTCGAAATGTTATTAATGCGTTTTCTGTAAGTTTAGAGTTGCTTTTGGAGTCCGAAAGGCCTCTTTGTAAAAATGGGTCGGGCTTCGAGTACAATTATCCATTGAGTTGCTTCCCTTTAATTACAAAATTATACATTCATTTAGATACAAACTTAAGAATCATTATCATCTATGAGATGGTGATCATTAACTGGTGAATTACATCCGGTTGCGGGAATGGTGGTGATCGGAGTGGACAGATTGGGATGGGGATTATCGGAAGTAGGGCCGGTTTTGGTTGGTTGATAGATCGGTACTGGGAGGGAACCGGAGTTCTCTAGCGTTGGTGGACAGATTCATGCAAACATACCAAACTATGGGGTCTTAGCTTGTTTAAGCTTCAATACGTGACCTGAGTGTCCCATTGGGATTGGTACTGGAAGGAAACAAGGGGTCTCTAGTGTCGATGGGTTGACCCAGGTAAGCCCAATGAGTTGGGAGGACTTGAATTTTTAAAGATTCACGATTCTCATATTGATCGCAGGGTTGATCGAGTAAGCTGGTTTAAGGCGGTCTGCAGCAAGATCACGGGGTTTCTCCATCCGTATGAGGTGGAGGCCGTGACTCTGTTTGATGCGAACTGGTTCGAGTCGATTGGTCTCCTAGAATATCATGGATGCCTGATTAAAGCATTCTATAGCGTAATCACGGGGTTTCTCCATTCGTATGAGATGGAGGTCGTGACTCTGCATGATGTTAGATAAGTAGAGCTGAACAACTTTGGAGGAATCATTAGCGAAGGGTGTTGCGTATTATTCACTATCGGAACATGTGTTCGTCTTTCTTTTGCTCGGTATCAAATGACTCACGAATTGGCCAAGTTTGTTTTAACTAACAGTAGCTGAGATTATGATGAGGGGTCTGTCCCACCATTTGTAGCTTCAGCTGTCCGGCATTATGTTGGGTTAGTTGCTATTTAATCAATAAATTCGTTTTTACCCTAAAAAAAACCTTAATAACACTGTTTGCTAATAGAATTTGTTGTGTGATTGGTGAAATGCTCCGACGAGAGGTGAATATGAGATTTGGGGTTAGAATCTTCGATTTTACTAAAACTGTGTAAAGATGTCCCTCCTCGTTGTGTTGCTCGATGAAAGGAGTTCTCAGGTTGTTGTTTTCAATTTTATATTTATTTTTTTTACTTTAAAAGATAAATTTGAAAATGTTGGAATTGTTATTTAGATAAAGGTAATATTTAATGCTAAAATACAATAAAACAATACAAATTAAATGCATGAAAAAATAAATAGTGAAGGACATTTTAGATAATTTACATAACATTTTAGTTGAATTAGTTTAGTGATTAGGGCATTACAAAAAATTCGTTATTTTATGACTAGGGTTCAAACCTAAGCAAAATATTTAGAGTAGTAGAGTTTGTTAATAGTTAGTTAGAGTTTAGTTATTCACTTGTTTTTTTTAAAAGCAAACCGAAGTTCATTAATATTACAAAACAGAAAAAATTTCGCACCCGAAGATTGAGCATCAGCTGTGTACAGTTTACAAGTAAACAGTAAAAGACAGCTTTAATACACCCTACCTCTCTGGACAACTCTAGGCAACCATGTCAGACATACCGACAGCCGAAACTAAAACTACTAAAACTACTAAACTAACTAAACATGTCGGATACACCGACAACCGCTAAACAAACTAGAAATAAAACACGAAACACCCAACTCTAACTAACGACACATCCACTACAACACAAACATAAAACACAGACCACCATTCCACCATCCTCGGGTGGACATACTCTCATCTGAGCTCATACACCTCAGCGAGCACTACTACTCAAGCATCTCCCACGGGGGGTATCCGATAATCACCCATTTCTGGGTTTCTCGGCGTGTCCCGGTTCATAGAAACCTCATAGCTCAATGATGGTCTTAATATTACCTGAGGGAAAATCTGAATGAGCCCGACGAAAAAGAAGCCACACCGCACAAATCGAGAACTGTCGAAAGCGAGCCAGATCAGGAGAGGGCAACAGATATGGGGTCGAAACCCCGTATCAAAGACCTCTTCGATCTACCGACCATGGCACATAACCGACGAAAACTCGTCCACCACCTCCAAAACCGCTGCCGAAAGCCCAAGGCCGTTGGCGAGAACAACCGACCTCGCCACGAAACCGACGGAAACCGACCTCCATAGCCAAAGACTCGGGCAAGAGAAGCCAAAAAAGCAGAAATCCGGAATTCGGTCTAGAATGACCTGGTTAAGCCAAACCGGTCAGAACTAGAAAACCGATCCAGACCGAATTGGACCGGACCAGGGCAGAAAAACGTCACCAATCAGTCTCTGGCTGCCGGCGAGCAGAGACCGGCCGACGCTGCCCTAGAGGCCCCGAGAACCCCATATCTGAACCCCTCCGCGAGCACCACATCACAAACCCGTCGCCCAGATCTGGGCCCCTCCGCGAGCACTACCGTCGTCCTAAGAAGCTCCGGCCCACCAAGAAACGCCACCACAGGCCTTCTCCGACGAAATTAACC
>JAYMTP010003886.1:0-16016 GCA_036897365.1 Geranium brycei | reverse complement strand
TATCTCCCTAGGATAGAAACACCCTCAAGCATATTTATAATTTAATTTAATTCCCAAATTTATTAATTAATTACTTTGCCTGCCTCAACAGTTGTTTAGATTATTAACTTTAAGTATTTTATAATCTTGCATGACCGTCTTGTTATTTATTGATTTTTATCTTCACAGCAAACCTTTCGACCAATCAAGATTAATCAAGGAACTTAATTCGAGTGACTAAAGTTTGATAAATATACATTGTCCTTTGGGTTCGATAAACTAGGGGTCGTACATTACAAACTTGTATTACTTGCGACCGGTACACTGACGGGAGTCCGAGATTCGACCAACATATTTTTGCGTGTCGCGTTTTGGGCGCACCAAGTTTTTGGCGTCGTTGTCGGGGACAATATTTTTTTATTAAACTTTAGCATTTATAATTAAGTTTTAGATTGAGACTTGGTTATATTAAAAAAAACATCTATAAAATTGAAACTATTTCTGAAATTTTTTATTTTCGGTACTTAAAAAATACATTTATTTATGTATTTTCTGAAATTTTAGTTTTTATTTTATTTTTGTAGTATTTCTTATATTTAATAATTTTGTATGCAAGAGATGGTAATTGTTACTCGGTCTAACTCACAATCCTCACCCGGTTTACTTCCTTTTGGCCTAAAACCCGAAAGCATAATACGAATCCGTCGAAAGAGAGTGATAGAAGCAATTCCAATGCCGGAAGAGCACAAGGATCAAAGTAGCCAAGGAGGGGCGCCTCCAAGGACACTTATGGATTATGGAACACCAGATGCTGCCAAAGTCAACTCAGGAATCGTGAAACCACCGGTGAGTGCAAATACTTTTGAAATCAAACCGACGATGATCGCGATGGTACAATATCCCGAATTCCACTGTAATCCTCAAAATGACCCTAGTCAACATATCCAAGAATTTATCGATATGTGTGCATCATTCAAAATAAGTGAAACTTCATAGGATGCGGTCAAACTCCAACCTTTTTCCTTTCTCACTTAAGGGAAGAGCCAAGATGTGGCTGAAATCTCTGCCTGAAGGGTCCATCACCAACAGGAAAAGTTTGACCCATGAATTTCTCCAAAAATTCTACCCCGCTTCGAAGACGATCCTAACAAGGGCCTTCATCTACAATTTCAGACAACACGATCTGGAAACAACCACATAGGCATGTGAAAGATTCAAGGAGAATTTAAGGAACTGTTCTCACCATGGTGTAACATTTCTTTTCAGGTTTGTAAAACCATAGCCGAACTACTTTGGGTACAACCGCGGGAGGATCCTTTACAAAAAGGCACCAGAGGAATGTTATGACCTGTTGGAAGAGATGACAGAAAACAACGCAATATGACACCAAGAGAGGGAACCCCTAGGAAGGTGAGTTCAACTGAAGACTATGGAGTCAAGTCATGTAGCCAAGTTGGTCGCCCAAATCGAGGCACTTTACCAACGAATGGATAAGATGCAACCCTCGAAGTAGATTCCTAACACGCTAAAAGAGCAGCTAAAGACACCTACACCGGGCCAAGCACCACAAGAACATGCAAGGTGTCCACCTCAAGTATTCGAGGAAAGAATGCTAACCTACGTCACAAATCAAGAAACTGGGATGAAGGACTTATAGAAACAAATGGCAGTCCTACTACAAGTAGAAACACCCAGAATAGATATACAATACAAGATGAGGCTAAGGCAATAACCCTTCGGGGGGTAAGACATATGAGGGACCGGAAATGCCACAAGAAGAGGCCACATCTATGCAGCCACACAACGAGACCAATAAGGAACCAACAATCGAACCTATCCCACAGGCAGAAAATCTGGTACAGGAGCCCGGTGTCGAACCACCGACCCGGACTCCTCCTCCTCCTCCTTTCCCTATGGCTATTAAACGTAGGAGAGTAGATGCTCAATTTCAAAAATTTCTAGAAATTTTTGAGAAAGTTAAAACTAATGTACATCTACTTGATGCTTTAAAAGAAATGTCAAGCTGTGCGAAATTTTTGAAAGAAATTTTATCAAACAAACACAAGTTCGAAGATTTTGAAACTATTTATGAACGAAGAATGTTCGGCGGTAATTTTAAACAAACCATCTCAAAAGGCTAAGGATAAGGGAAGCTTTACGGTACCCTGTACTGTGGGATCGATAAATTTTAAAAGGGCGCTTTGCGATTTAGGTGCTAGTATCAATATAATTTCTTTATCTGTGTATAGAAGATTAGGATTGGGAGATGAACCTAGACCGACTAAAGTATCACTCCAACTTGCTGATAGGTCTATCAAGTATCCTCAAGGTGACCAACGCTTGCTTGACCAATTGGTTAAGCACTTGAACTTGGGGCCAAAGGTCCTGGGTTCGAGTCACGCTGCGGTATCTCGCATTTGTTTCCAACTTCTGTTGGGCCTCTCTCTCATTAGTATATATCTTGTCCTATTTTAATATTACTAATATCTCATCTTTAATATCGTTATTAATCTTATACAACTACTTAATTATATAAAGCTATCAATATTCCCTAAATTGGTAGGAGCAATAATAGCGAGTAACCGCCGGACATCTTGACGAGCCACGCAAGCAATAGAATCTCTCTCAACGTCCACTTCATTCAAATAGACGTTACAGTACTTATCAAGAGAAAAAGTGCTGCGTAAATAAGATAAAATTTTAACATTAATCAATTAATTAATTAATATCAATATCAAATAAAAAGCAATTACAGTACAGATAGAGCTCATACTCTTCACAGTTCCTTCCTCTTGCTTCTGCGGATCCAGAAAATCCCCAACCCTAGCTTGATTCCGATTCCCCACAGCTTAAATCCTCGATTCCTTGTCAGGATCAGTGTTTGGTATTGATTTCTTGGATTTTCTCCGGGAAATTCGTTGTGGGTCTCGTTTCCTAGGGTTTGGGGTTGAGGAGGTTGTTCGAGTGAAATGGCCAGTAGGAAGGAGGAGGAGCGGAACGAGAAGATTATTAGAGGTCTGATGAAGCTCCCTCCCAATCGAAAATGTATCAACTGCAACAGTCTGGTGATTTTCTTCCACTTTCTTTTTGTGTTGTTGTGAGAGATAAAGGGTCAAAAATGGAAATTACTTTGATTTTGGCTTGGTTTGTTGATGGGTAGGTCCTGAAATCGTTTTCTGGTGGTGGGTTTTGCAGGGTCCTCAGTATGTTTGTACAAATTTCTGGACTTTCGTTTGCATGACTTGCAGTGGGATACAGTGAGTGTTTCCTTTTCTGCTGGGATGATTTTAATTGTTTCTTAACTCAGCTTATTCAAATGCTCTTGTACTGTTAGTCACTGTTATGTTATGTCTTGAATTGGGTACCCAGTGGATAATTAGGTGAGCTTAATGAAATGCCCTCCCATTGATGAATTGACAGTGCACCCTTGTTTACATTTGTACAGCATCAGTGTAATGCAGTGTACTAAGTCTTTATCTTAGTTGGTAGGAACCATGTACATGATCGCAGAACACTTATCCAACTCCGTATTTAATTTGTGTTCTTTCGATGTAGTACATAGTGTTCCTGCATAGCTGATTTCAGTTGAGGTTGGCTAAGGGTACAGGTTTGATTTTTTTTAATGCATTGCTTTCTTACGTGTATCTTTTTGATGGGTTGTACAGTCGAGAGTTTACCCATCGTGTGAAGTCTGTATCTATGGCCACGTTCACTTCCCAAGAAGTTGAAGCACTTCAAAATGGTGGTAATCAGGTATAAGTTTGTTTCCTGAAATCACTCACTGTGGGAATGCGACCTTTCCTATTCAGAGGTTGATCAGTTCAGATGTTTGTTTGTAGCGTGCAAGAGAAATATATTTGAAGGACTGGGACACACAAAGGCAGAGATTGCCAGATATCAGGTACATGATTTGTAATTTCTTTGATGACTAAAGTGTTAGGCTTGTACATTAAAATATTGAAATTTATGATATCTAATCATGTTTATTTTTTGCAGTAATGTGGATAGGGTCCGGGAGTTCATAAAGAATGTATATATTGAGAGAAAATATGCTGGAGTGAAGTCTTCTGATAAGCCTCCTAGAGATGGACAGGCAATACTTCTATACCCTATAAACATGCTTTAGTTGCTGGTTACATTATATGATAATATTTTTATTGAAGTGTTGGGGCATGCTAGAATTTGAAGTCACATTTACTCTCTGGAAAATGAAGTTAATTTAGTGAATTTTCTTAGAAATGCTTTTCTAAAAGCTACCCAAGAACTGCCAGTTTCTTGGAATGTTAATGTCTTTTTACTTTGTTCTCTGCTTTCGTTCTATTCTTTTGAATACAGGCGAGATAATAGTTATGGCCTTTTCTTGCAAATATATGTTGTTTGCCATGTCAGAGCTATTGTGAAAGGGCTTCGGGGAATGAAATAGAACAAGATATTATTTTTATACTGTTACCTTGTTTTCAATTTTCTGATTTCAACACTATGTTCAATGATTCAATCATACAATGTGGTATTCAAATTCTGACAGAACCTTAGAAGTCCTGAAGAAGAGACAAGACGTGCCAGTTCATATCATTCGTATTCTCAAAGTCCACCTTATGACCATCAGTATGAAGATCGGAGATATGGTAAACAATCTGCTGTCCTTACCAGAAAGCCTGGTTCAGATCGAGGCTTTGATGGGAAACTGTCTAGATGGTTTTCAAATGATGGATCTGGTTCCAGAGTTTCAGACCATTCTGTGTCTAGTGGTGGCACACAATCTCCAAGTAATCAGGGCAGTGGATTTAGCAGCCCTCCCCTACATCGCTCAAGGAATATGTCAAGTGAAGATGTCCTTCCTCGGAATTCATTTTCGGATGCAAATATTAAGAGGGTACCAGATGGAATTCCGCGTCCACAGGTTATATTTTTAATACACGTGTATATATGCCTCTTCAGTGCATTCTTAAGCTTCTCTTTCACAACTATGCTCGGGTTGATTAGTTTTTGTGTTGAAGGAGGTACCTCAACTTGTCTTCCCATTTCGTATCAACATATTGCAGGAATCAATATATGTTTTCTCTAAAGAATCTAACTGTAATTTATTGCTGGTTGACTCAGTAATTGGTATACATTAATTTTGCTGTACATTTTAGGAAAAGTATAGGATTAACCATCACTTCTTGTAGTTCTGATTTTCTACCCTTTCCTTTGGCAGTTGCCTACTGCCATATAGCATATAACTTTGTGATTCATCAATTTTTGTTATTATCAGTATCGTGGACCTAATAAATTGCTTTCCATTGTGTTAATTGAGCTGAGATTGTCAGTTACTCATGTTAACCATGTAGCTATGTGTGTTCAATTTGTTTTATGACTTTCATATTTTATGCTCTCAGCTAAATTTTCATTATACCGTGACTGTTATATTAACCAACTGCAATTTGTTTCTTTATTCAGAGAACTGCCTCGTTAGGAAGCCTCGGATCATTTGATAGCAACTCCCCAACCCTCAACTCATTTAATTCAGGCAATTTGGTAGATGGCGTTTCAGAATCTGAACAAAATCTTGGGCCCTTCCAGGAGAAACAATCTTCATTTTCACAACCATCTATTCCTGGGGGTCCTAATAATGTAGACCTTTTCAAAGCACCGGTTTCACAAGAAACATTCTCTTTTGGACCTTCATCCATTGATCTGTTCCAGCAACCGGCAAGCACATTGACACAAGTAGATTTTTTCCAATCATATAAGGCTCCACCTCTTAATATGTCACAACCACCTCAAAGTTCTCAACCTTCATCTGTAGATTTCTTTGCTCTCCAGCAACCAGCAAATTCAGCAGCAACAGTGAATAATACACTCCCAACATCCGTCCCAAAAAATGATGGATGGGCGACCTTTGATACACACCCTGCTGCATTTCCCCC
The DNA here is from genome assembly GCA_036897365.1 of Geranium brycei. Classification (NCBI taxonomy): domain Eukaryota; kingdom Viridiplantae; phylum Streptophyta; class Magnoliopsida; order Geraniales; family Geraniaceae; genus Geranium; species Geranium brycei. The sequence goes on along the minus strand of JAYMTP010003886.1, from coordinate 10,128 downwards.
GGGCACAGAAAATATTACCACTGTCAAAGTTGCTAATGAAGTTGAAGGTTCTTTTGGTCAGTTTGACCCTTTTTCATCTTTTGACACGGTCAAAGAGTGGGCATCCTTCCAACATTCTGGTGCTCATGAGGCTTCATCAACGTCCGGTCCATGGAATGAGGGTCTAAACAGTGTTCATGCACCTGCTGCTGCAACATACACCGAGGTATGCTGTTTAATTGCTTGAGTATACTCTCCTAAATTCCATTAAGTGACTAACAAGTAATGAAGATCATGAATGAAGAAGAACAAAAAACAGCAGACATAGATCACTGTTAGTCTGTTACAGTGAATTATTATTTTGATATCATGATGAGGAACCTATGCCTTCTTTTACTTTCTGTTTTAGTTGGAAAAGTAAATGAGTATACCCATTTCCCATGAACAGTCTTGGAATGCTTTTGAAGATTCTAATGGATATCTTCCATTGGAGGTTGCTAAGGAAAGTAACGAACAGGCAGTGGGACTGAATTCTTCATCAGCTACTGATACATTTATGAATGTAAGAGTTTTAGAGGTTACTATTTTACAGTATTCAAGATTTCTCTACATCATTTTTGGTAATAAATCCTTCTTTTCAGGATTTAGATAAAGATTATATTCACGGAGTTGCACCATATGATCAGTACTTGAATGTAAGTGTTACCGTGCAATACTGTTGAAGAGGGCTTGCCCTAGTCCAAAATATTTTCATCTCAATCTTTTTTTTCCAGAACATTGGTACTGAAAGACCTTTCCAGTATGGTGGGGCTGATATTTCAATCACACAATCACATGCTGCAGGACCATCTTATGCTCCTGAGGTCCTTTCTGAGGTCTAATCCTTGATTTTTTTTATTTACTTATGATCTTAGAAGTAAATTCTTGCATCTCTTTTTTCACAAGTCTTCCTCCAATGACAGGGATTTCAGGGAGAAACACCATCCCATGCAGCTGATCATAAATCAACTAACCCATTTGATATTCCTTATGATTCAGAGTTTGAACAGAGTAATATGGTATGGTGCAGAAATTTACTTCATTGGCAAAGTATTGCCAAGTACTATCCAATATTAGGCTTTGTGCACATGTTCCCTTCTAAGCTATTTCATATACTACAAGTTCTCTAAGTACCTGTTAAGTTTGTTGTGCACTTGAGGGTCACTAACGGTATAAAGGAGAGTGGCAAATGAAGCTGTTCTATATGCCCTCAATTCTGTTTATCATCAATCAGTGGTTGGTTACCAAGATAGTACTAAAACTATGTTATGAATTCTTATGATGTTCAGATTGTTTTCCACATACTTATGCTAGTGTTTTTTCGCTAAAGAAAAATTCTGATATAGGGTCATTATAGGAAGTTGGTGGTATTAATGTTTATGCCATCATGTCCTATAACTAATTTTGGTTGAGCTTAAATCCTCAAGATAACTTTAAATTTGATTATCACTGCCTTGAAAATTGTGCTGCTTGGTTAAATCATAAATGACACGGTGTCATTAGCTTATAAGAATAGAAATGTCAGAAATTTTAGAGGAGATGGGGATTTCATATTATTGGCCTCTTTTTTTGCACATGGTATATATTATAGAAAATTTGTTTGTGAACATATATAGGAAGTGGATACATACTGTGTGAAGCATATTAAATAATATATAATTCATATAATATATAAATAATTATGTGTCATAAACATTACTTGATACCAATTCCTACTAGTTGCACATTACATCTAATGATTTAACATTGGTGAGCTATCCCCAGTTAACTTCTTTAGATCAGTGTATTATCTTGAGATGCTCATATCAGGTATTGTAATTTTTTTTATTACAGTTCTTGGACATGAGCTCCTTGCAAGCCACACTCCCTAATGCTCAGCTACCCCCCACTTTCCTTGACGTGACAGAATCATGGTTTCCTGAAAATCCAGTCACTACTTACACACCAGCTGTACCTCAGGGTGAGCTTTTCTACCAGTTTACCCGATTAAGTAAAGACCTTTTTACTAGAGCTTCATTTATAGAGTTAATTGTTAAAGTGTTCATTTCATTAATGGATGTTGTGATAGAAGTTCCATGGCGTCTGCCTCTTACATGTTCATTGTTGATTTCTGATCTGATTCTGGTTTGATAATGTAGGTGGTTTAGCATACATAGCGGCACAAGCACCAAACTCGCCAATAAAGTAAGTTTTCTCATACTGATATAGGTCATATTGCATAATTGAACAATCCTTAACATCATTTCATCATCACTATTTTCCCATAATCTGTCCTTGAAGTCAATATGCAACAGTTACATACTGAACGGACATGTCTTTTTGTCCTTGCCCGTATTGACTGCAAATTTGATGTGGCTACTTTATTTTTACAGGAATGTCCCGGCACAAGGGCCTGTTGCATCTGTAGGAGGAAATCCTTTTGCATAGGAGTCTGCCAGCAGTAGTGTTAATACAAATTGTAGTTGATAATGGAAACTCTATTGGTGATTAGTGATCACCACTCTTTCTATATGTTTGATATCATTCGCGTTTGTTCTCACAAAAATAAGACCATGTGAGATTGTGAACATGCTGTTTGTATTTGTATCTAGATTATGCCTCTAGTTGATATTGTGTTTAGATTTTGTAATAGTCAGTGATGCAAATATTTAAGATAGGTCATTGGCATTTCATTGTTAGTCTAAACAAACCTCTTCTTTGTTTACAGGATAGAGTTTGATGAATTTGTGTTTGTAATGTGGCCTAATTGTTACTCTTATTATGTGTTTTTGATGGCTCATTTTAAAAAGCTTGCATTATAGTGTGAAGGAAAAGTTAAACCTATTAAGTATTTAACATATTATTAAAATGAAAAATTAAATTGAACTATTAAAGCTGACTTGTGTGTCTGACTGAGCAGGCCTAAACTGAACATTCCCATATTTTGGTTCATTTTCGTACAACCAAAAAGCTCTATTCACTAATTTAAATATCAGAACAATCATATAAATTGCATCAATTGGTGAATTCATAAAACAAACTACATGAAATTACGGAATTTAGAAAGCTGCTGCAAATGAGTTAACGAGAGACGTCCTATCTTCTCCACAGTTGCAGTCAAAATGCCTGCAGCGGATGGCTGCTAATGAGGTATGGTGAATCAAATGCATGTAACAAAAAGTGATATTTGTGTCTCTAGAGTTAATCCCCATGAATTGTGTAGCGCTCCCATTTCTTTGCTGGGTCGTATATCTGCAATGTTAAAAACGGTCAAACAAATAAATTCATAAATATGCAGCACCGTTTAGTCATATGCCATAACTTAGGGTGAAGAAAAAAGTCTCGGTATAAAGCCACAACATCTAGTGATTTGGGTTTCTAAATAGAGTGCGCCAAAAAATGTAGTTTTTATACTGAACCGGGTTGAGTTCTAGAGAGAGAAGGTACCTCCCATCTTGAAGCGGGAAATATGTGCTTGTTCTTTTCATACCAATGCCTCTCAACAACCTTGCCCGCATGTGACTGCAACAAATTGAAGACAAAATAGATACACCAAATATGAGGATAAAATGTTATGTTATCTGGAAAATCCTCATTGAGCATTTCACAATTTCATGAAATTTGAATATAATTATGAAAAAGATGGAGCCACAAAATTTTCTGAAATAAGGAGATGAAAAACCTAAACCTCCGAATCAGGAGGATCCTTGGATCCTTTTCTGATATTACTATAACGATTTCCAAAGGCCTAACTTAGCTAGGTGCCAACTGCCAATACCACTCATAAGTTTTAAGACTTCTACTCATGGGTAGATAGCATGTCCCTAAGAGAAGCTACATTAGTAATTCATGAGTACATAATTATAATTAACATACAATGCTGTTACCGATGTCCTACAACTCCTAAACATGATGGGCCAAGCTCAATCAGGCCTTCAACTCTACATCAGTAAAAGAAAAGTCTTGTATGGGACTTAAGCCCAAATTGAGGCCGACAAAGAAAGCTCCCACTCACTACTTAAGTTGGAGGTTCAGATATAGTTTTGTACCGATAATGTGGGCATGTAGTTAGTTGGTAATGTGAGATTCTAAACCTTAAAGAACCTGGAAATGCTATACCAAGCAATAGATTCTTACTAACTCAATAGTCAAAAGTTTCCTCTAACAGATAAAAGAAGAAAAAGAAAGTAAAAATAAATAAAGGTACCTCATCTTTTTCAATGGTAGCATCAGCTGTTGTTCGGACATCTTCATGCACATCGAAATGGAAAAGCTGTGCGCAGATAAAAACAAAATATGTTAATAATCTCGTGAGTTCTGCCATCTAGAAGCCACCTGACAGCCAAGGATGTTAACTGTCTATTTTTGCTAGTATTTAGATCCATAAAACCGTCACTGTTTTTAAAATATTCATATCCATTAAACATCTCAAGGAACAGCTCTCCGTGGTATTAGAACTAACAAAACCGATTTTGGTTAAACATATCCCTCGAGTTTTCCATCCTGAAAAATATTAAATGATTTTTCATTGCCAATATATATAGCCGGCTTATGTTCCGGGATGTGTAATTACAGGAAATAAAAGTTCTACTTCAAAGATATGTGGGAAAACATACAATCACATAAATATCAATAAAAAATTGTCATTTCTTAGAAACCAAATACAAAGAAAATGCAAAATTTCAGAAGAAACAAAAAAATTCAATTGCTTTTACAGCAATGGTAGAAATAACATCATTAACACAGCCAAAAAGGTAGATCCTTACCGGTCCACTTTTGCCCCGAGCCTTGTTAACTATCAGCTCATAGAAACTGTGTTGCTGAAGTTCCATAATAGTTCCAACAAACAATAAATAATTAGTAACACATTTAATACAATGAACACCTAAATTATGGTATAAGAACAATACTCTGAAAGTCATCTCACATGTGGAATGATCAAATCTTCTTTAACGTAAAGCAAATTCTCCACCGATGTCGTTCGAACCTCTCGAAACTCAGGTGCAAGTTGCTGCTGAACAGCCCTTAGGAACTCCCCAATAGTATCACCCTTCCGTACCTGGACCAACAAACTAAGAAAGGTTAAAACTAAAAAACAAGTCAGTCAAGTATAACTAAGTTAGCGTTACTAACCCGGATCACCCTCCTATGGCCTGTTCCATCCCAATAACTGTAAGTGATTTGCAGAGGCTCACCTGAAATTAAAGAATTCTTGGTTTAGGCCAAATTCTTCATATGATTGTTATAAATGAGAATTAAGATGGGCAAAATTGCAGGAATTACTTCGAATCTGTTCCTGCTCACGCTGCCACTGTTTTCGTAGCCTTTCACGCTCAGCTTGTTCTTCTGCTTCCCTTTCACTGAACATCCTCAGCAACCCTATGCTCAATTGTTAGGCCAACTACCATAGGCAGACCTCGAGAGTTAGGAAAGAAAGAAACCATACCTATCTGGCAGAAAACTGGTCTCTACAGTAGGGTCTTTGCCAAACTTCCCTTGCCCAATATTCTTTGGTTCGTCACCTACAAAGATCAGGAGAGGAACTGTTATAACAAATTATGAAGATTGGATATTTCTGCTAAAATACAAATAATGTTCAATAAATGTTACAACTTAAACCTATAATACTAAGATAAGAATTGAAAACAAACTTCAAACATAATAGATTTAAACCAAAGCCTTTTCCAGGTCTCATCTCATGACTACAACCATTGTTGATTCAGTGCAAAATTAGTTTTCAGACAAAACATACTCATCAAGACTTCTTTTTTTTGCAAATAACTTAACTCAAGGCAAACTTTATATATAATTTGGAAACTTATGTTACATTGAATATCCACATTCTAGAGCTATCTCCATTTCATAACATTGACATTAATTATATCTTTTTCCAATGTTGGTCAAGACATAATCATAGTCATCGATTGGAAATTATGTTATCTATGACTGTTTTGCATATGGGCAAGTACTGAAGGATATGAATATAACTGTGATAATGCAGCACTTAAAAGAAAAAATGGATATCTTTTACGAAATTTGGTGAAGTCACAGAACAGTATGGAGGTAGAAATAAATGAGAAGAACGTTAGATTAGTAAGACTATAAATCAAACAATTAGAAGAAATTTAAGCATGAAACATATTTAGCAGGTAAATAAAATCGAAAACCATAACATAGAAGTTGCACTTAAGAAATATGCTTACTCTCTTCTGCATCCTCTTCACTTCCATTCTCAAAATCATCAGCAAAGGATAAGCGAGAACTGGGCTTTATCTTCCTTTTCTTACGCTTTTGCAACTGAAACTCCTCCTCCCTGAAATATATGGAACATTCCGAAAGGAAATAAAACAAAAATTAGATTCACCAAAATAAATATAAGCAGAAAGATAGAGGAAGTCCACAAAGTTGAACATATAAACTCACTCTTGCTGCAGCTTTTGAAGCTTTTCCTTCTCTTCTTCTTCAATTTTGTTCTGAATGTTAACCCTCTATAAAACATAACCATGGCTCATCATTAGCATCCTAGACACAATGGGTACGATAAACAGAACAATACCACAGTAGACGATAAAAAGGAGACTTCACCTTCTCAACATATTGTTCTCTTGTAACCAAGCCAACAGTTTCCTTCTTAAATGCAGTCTCCAGAATCTGAAAACCACGTCAAAACAAATCAATCAACAATAGAAAATACAAGAACAACAAGACAGAAACAGAAACCCTCCATTCAAAATTCAACCCATGAACCACTCCACATTTCTAACCTCAAAACTCACAATGAACTTATAAAACAAACAAAAATAGTCCAACCACTATTTGGGGCCAGAGTTCATCATCCAATTGAATTGCAGGTAAATCAAAGTTCTCATTTTTAAACTGAATTCAAACATATATATACAGATTTCAGGCATTAAAATGAAAAGGGAATGAATTTTCAGAAGCACAAAGAAAAAGGGTTGAAGACACATAGTCTGTGTAACTCCCTCCATTTTCCCAGTAACATGGAAAAAGACCTAGATTGCTGAAACAGAAAGCCAACATTCAAAATTCAACCCATGAACCATTCCACATTTCTCCACCTCAAAACTCACACTAAGCTGCTTATAAAACGATAAAAATAGTCCAACCACTATTTGGGGCCAAAGTTATCATTCAATTGAATTGCAGGTGAATCAAAGTTCTCACTTTTTAAACTTATGTAACATCCCAGTGAACTGAATTCAAACACACATACAGATTTCAAGCATTAAAATGAAAAGGAATTGAATTTTCAAAAAGGGTTGAAGACACTGAGTCTGTAACTCCCTCCATTTTCCCAGTAACATGGTAAAAAAACCCTAGATTGGTGAAACATCGAAACCCATGAAAAATCAAGAGGTGAGGTTAACCTCAGAAGTGCTGGAACCGAATTGGAGGAGACCGGGTTGGCCCTTGGTGGATTCGGACTTGGTTTTGAGCTCTTGAATTTTGCGGCGCTCGGCTTCTCGCTGCTTCTCGAGTCTGCGAATCCTCACAGCGTCTTGGGCCGTGCCCACGTACCCATCTCCCATACCCGACATGCCTTCGTCTTCTCAAATCCCTTTCTCGATCTCTCTCTCTCTCTCTCTCTCAACGGCCGCTACGGCTTGTGTTGTGTTATTTGTGCTGCGAGCTTGCTCTAAACAATGTCTTAAAAGGGCGCTAGTTGCCTTTTGAGCCAATCAAGGATAAGTCCCGAATTAATTGAAAATAAATCAAATTTTAAGATTAATAAAAGTGATTAATCGGCAAGTTGAGGATTAATCAAAAATTAATCAAACAAATTAATTTTTTTTTTAAATAACTGGCGGTAAATCAGCCTAGCTAGTTCGGCTAGTGTCAAATTTAGTAACCAGGGTTCAAACTTAGCAGTGATTCATGAATGATAGTTAAACGCTAATCTCTATAAGGTTACATTACATGTGATGGTTAAGTCTCGTATTCGATGATTACGAAATTAAAGAAGAGTTTATATTTAATAAGTTAGTTTGTTATGTTAAAGATAAAGGTTAAGTATAATATACAGGGTCATGATCTCGTGAGAACCGTGTTTTCATTATTATGTCATGTATTTCCATTATTATGTCATGTATTTCCATAACCGTGTTTATTATGATATGTATTTTCTAACATTATTATGACAATAAAGTATAATATATATGGTCATGATCTCGTGAGAATCGTGTTTCCATTATTATGTCATGTATTTTCATAACCGTGTTTATTATGATATGTATTTCCTAACATTATTATGACAGACCAAAAAAAAACCTCTCCTCGACGAGTAACACTTTCCCCTTAAGTTATAGAAAAATATGTGTCCCATCGTTACATTTGGGTAGTTCTCACGCAACTCTTGATTCTCACTTGAATGAATCTCCTCACAATATGTATATAGACTTTTTTGGGTGCTTTATAAATGGCTAACTTCCCAACAATCTCAAACATCACAAAATGTGTTTAACCATACCGATAGTCACCGTCCATCTTGTATCTCTTCTCCATTTCCGACATCAAATATGTTTAAATTTTGTATAATTGAATTGTTTAAATTTAAATATTTTTAATTCAATACTTTTAATTGTTGATTTTGAAAAATAATTAGAAATGACATATAAGTTAAAATTGTATTTTTCAACAATGACTATGTTTTAAAATATAAAATAAAACAAAATGGGTATACCTTGATAAATATAATTTAAACAAATTAAAATATAAAAATGAACATATTATAAAATTAAGTTCTTTTATAATCAACAAAGAGAAGCGCTCTGGTCTCTCTCTGGCATGGCGTTGGGGATATCGTCGAGGAGACGGGCCGTGTCTATGGCTTCGTCTTCGTCAGCATGTTCTCGGCATCGCTGGTTCGCTACCTCCTATCGCCCCTTTTTTTATTTTGTCATCGATTTTTCCGATTCATCCTTTAACCTCTTCTTCATCCCCCATCATTTGTTTCTCTCATCATGTTCCGATGAAGATGGTGCAGGGTTGATGTTTTCTCCGTGCGTCTCTCTTGAGAGAGTGTGGCGATGTCCGCCCCTATGGCGTGTGTCCTGCTCAACGGTTATTGGCGGTTGGCGGCGGTGTTTTGGTGGTTATTTACAACGTTGGGATCATTGTTCTATGGTGATGATCGAGAAAATATGATGGGCTTGCGTTCTTTTGGTGCCACAGAGATTCTCCAGCCATCAAAGGTGGAGGTTGTGGACCATCGCGTAGCTATCATGTGGTATCTTCGTAAAAGTTGGTTTAAAACCGCTCTAGATACAGTTTGCAATAAGTTCGTCCTGAAGCATCTTCTATTTAAGGGTCGATTTTTAGGAAAATATATTGATTGTATTGTCTTATCATCGACTAATCGTTTTTTCTATATGTTATTTTCGCACTTGTTTATGATATTCTTGGAGTCAGGTGTGGGGTTTGTCCCACTGATCCTTGCTATGTTTATTGTATTTTACTTTCTCTAATAAAGTTTTTGCTTCAGAAAAAGTTATTTTCTTTTTTAATGCAAAATTGAAAGTATTATGATAAGAACAGTCCAAAGCCACAACACGATGAAAGTTGAAGAGGACAAATTTCTCAACCAACACTCAATTAAACTAAACGTAGTGGTCATACCAAAATATTGAGCCATCTTATTTGTTGATTCTGTATGAAAACAAACCTTAGTAGTTGAAATTAAAAGGTAAACAACCATAATTCGAGAACGATATCTCGAGGAGAGAAATGAATTGGCGACCAAGAGAGTCTGTCTCAACATAAATCACTACGACATCCCATTCACGCTAATACACCTAACTAGACGCCTCCCGAACACCCATCGCTTTCATTGTCATCAGGTATGAAATCCTGAAACTAGACAAATTAAGATTTCGCCAAACTCTCAAATGATCTTGAATAACAAGACCTAGCCCATACATACATGGCTTAGAGATGGTGGCACCATCAAAGTTGATTTTCCATCGCCATAGGGATGGCTTGGCCCATCGATCCACTAACGTCGGGCCTTACATGAAATTGAGAACCATTGGCTCAACAATATGATATTTGTTGGATCATAAAGCTTCAAGAGAAAAAACAACAAGCAACAAACACACTTTTCCACCGAAGGGA
>JAYMTP010003885.1:0-16017 GCA_036897365.1 Geranium brycei | reverse complement strand
TTAAATTTGTTTGTTATTATCATTAGGTATTCAAATTTGTTTAGGAAAAGAATTGTAATCCAACAAAATTCTAATTTATATTAAATTTGTTTGTTATTATCATTTTAATATATTAATCAAAATTAAATTTAAATAAACAAAAATACATCATAAATTCTAAAAATTAGGATAATACGCATTCTCTTGAAAAGGGACGCTACGTGACACATGTGAGGATTTTCCTTATATATATATTTGTTTAGAGTTTTAAATTTTTGTATGAAAAAGTTTAAAATTTATTTTATTAAAGATTTAAATAAGTTCATTATGTCGAGTTGGGTGAACACACTAATCCACTCAAACTCAAAACTGAGTTGAACCCGAAAAATTTATTTTCAACATGTTTAGAGCTAGATTTGAAAATACCGGTCAAGAGCCAAATCCGCCTCATGATCTCCCCTAACTGTCATCGTGGAGATTGAAATCGACAACCCAACATAATTTGTAATATAATCCTAACTTAATTTTGAAAAAGTGACACACTGAAATTCACGTATTGAGCTTTATACGAGATAGTGCTCGTTCAGATTAGAAGTGGGCCCTTTTTCCATCACTCTTTCTCCTTTCCAGTACATCCACTTTCACATCTATTGGCCACAAAAGCTTATTATATATACTACACCCTCACAAACCAAGAGAAATACGATTGCATCACTAGCTTGTGCCTGAGAAACAGCAGAGACCAGAATGTGGAGGAAGAAGAGAAAGAAAGTGGCCACCAATGGTGCTGAGGCTCTCTTCATCACCTTGTGATGGAAGAGTGTGAAATCAGAAAGGCAAGTCATAGAGGCTTAGGGAAGGCAAAGCCTTTCTTCCAGGTTTGGTTTACTTCTTGTGTTTGGTTACTTCCTTTGGCCTGAATCTGAGTTCAGACCTCTCTCTCTCTCACTCTAGCTTGTGCTTGTGAACTTTAAGTTTAGTGTCTGCAAGAGGCTTTGTAGCTCTGTCCTGTCCTGTGTCTTGTAAACAGGAAAAAAAGCACATGTATTTGTTGCATGGCACCAAGAGATACTGTAAGTCATGTAGCAATTCAGGAAATGAGTGTGGGAAACAGACTATGTATGATATTTTGTTTCAAGTAATGAATAAAATCTCTTTTCTCTCCATCTATTTTTTATTTCAGTTTTTAGGAATGTTCAAAGATGGTATCCAAAACTTAACATAATTGTATACTAAAATTAAGCATAACATTGGATAGTTTAGATACTATTTCTAAAAATTACCAGTGTTTCCAGAAAGCACCAACTCTTGGTTTCTCAAGTTGTAACTCCCAGTGATTTGATGTAGGGATAAATTCAAAATGGACAAAGAATTGATATCATGAAAAAATGTTCTAGCTCTGGTATAATTTTTGAAAAAAATATCTTACTTTGTAGTATCAAGATGTAAGTCGGGGGGTGATCGACCAAAGAAGAGGAAAACCCGAGTAGAATTAAAAATGAATTAAATTTTCTTACATTTTAACTCCAGAGCTATTTTTGTTATTTTTAATAAAAATACATTTGTTTGATGTTTGATTAGGGTAAGTTCACAACCACAAAAGGCACAAACCGAATAATACACATACTACCAACAGCCTCCACTGTGTATTATTAATATTACAAAATCTCTCCGTATACTATTTTATTTTTTGTCTTCCAAGGGTAATTTAAACATACACATGTACAGTCGAGAGTATTTTAAATATTTTGCTGATTTTTTTCACACCACAACAGACCGTGCAAAATGTTACAAAGGGGACGGCGAGTTTTTGCCAAAAAAGAGAGAAATATATAGCATATGGCGACTCTGCAAAAAAATTGCAATCTGAATAATACGCAACTCCTCAGATGTCCAAAACATAAAAAGCTGCCATTTCAAGTTGCTATAAGATCATGACTTCATTATATCATAATGCAACAAATCTTCAAAGCTTGAAGTCACTATTTTGAAGGCAAGAACAAACCAATGTTGATTAACATCCCTTTCCAGGCAAAACACAGCATTACAGTGGCAATAAATCTCTTTTACTGTAACTGTAAGCCAGTGCTAAATTGCAATGAAAAATGATATTACAATTCATGTATGTAAGAATTATCACATGTCAGAGTATCTATCCAACTTATTCGCAAACAATAATGTTACTATAGTAAGCCTTTGAAGATGTCCGATTCCCGAAAATTCTAAGCTAATGTTATTTCACCAGTCTGAAACTGAATCATGATATGTGAATCTTACAAATCAGAAACAATGCAGCAGAGATAACATCTGTAATTGTTAACATCTTCTAGGAAAGTCAACGACAAGAAAATGTAAGAAACGTGTGCATAGCCTTCTCTATTCATTTTTGCAAAAATGATAACAAAAGTATATATAAAAAAAAAGAATAGTACCGAACCGAACTCCTCATATCAGACATCAGGGTTTCGTATAATCCTTGTTTCTTAATAACACGTTTAGCTAAGCCTGGTTGAACGTCATACGACTACAAAATTATGTGGACTGTACTGAGAGAAAATTAAAAGAAACGAACATCACCTACTTGATTGGATCTTATTTTCGTCACCATCATCGCCATTACCGATGCCAGCTATGCAATCAGCTATTTTTCCATTTCGATGAGTCCAGCGCTCTCTAATCGAGATCCAGGCTCTTTTTCATGGACTCGTAAACCATGTACGTAATGCTTGCAGCCGGCACAACCTTGAGAAGATTTGGAAATAATCCTTTATAGAAACCTCTATAACCTTCGTGCTTAAGCGTTCTCCGGAACACATCAGACATTCCTTTGTAAGCAGTATCGCTATTAGAAGGTTGCGCCATCAGTCTGTAAAGGAACATCAACATCAGCGTCAACAATATGAAAATATGAGAAAACTAGTTCAGAATCGGAAGTAGTAACTTTGGACATGACACAGTACCTGGTTCGGATAACCTGCAATGGATAAACGCATGTTGCTCCTAGAGCCGCCGAAACTGTCCCACAGCCGAGCTGGACAAGTGGGCCGGGTTCTGCAGAGAGGGGATGTTACAAAACTTTCTCACGATTTTTCCACGAAAGAGTTAAATATGTTACAAAAGTAAAAGAAACAAGGGAAAATTGAAAAAAGTGCCCTATAGTATGACACTTTTGCAAAAGGGTGCTGTGTTGTTTGCATTTTTATGAATTAAAATTATTTTTTTGAAATTTAATTTTTTAGTTATACTATTTTAAGTTAAAATTATTATTGTTTAAATTATGTTATAAAAGTCTTAATTCTTAATTTCAGGGGCAATTTTGCCATTTTTATTTGTAAAAGATACACATTTTGCAAATAAATGCAAACAACACAACAGAACAACCTTTTGCTATTAACAAGCAACACAACAACCTTTTGGAAAAGTGTCATATAATAAGGCACTCTTTTGCAATTTTCTCAAGAAACAAAGCAAAACAAGAAATTTATACCGGAAACAAAGACATGGATTAAGAATATCATACCGGAATCATGAAGAATATATGTCCTTGACATATCTTTCAAGGTCTCATAAGCAGCGAGGTCAATACCAGCAAAAGGGATAATCCCAAGAAGAGACGGCACGAGTCCCTTATAAAAGGCTCGGGGGCCCTCGTGAACCCAAATATCCCTTGTTAAAGTTCTCAAGTTAGGAGCCCTTCCATCTTCGCAAGCGCAGGTCTGCAGCCGAGTTTTCACGAGATCTAACGGATAAATGGAAGTCTGTGCCACTGCACCGGCCATACCACCAGCAAAGAGCCTTCCAGCAGCTCCAATATCGTCTTTATCTTTCCCCGTGCTCTCTCCAATGGCATTCTTCAGCAGTTCATATGCATAAAACTTGATGGCACTCTCCGGTGCTACTTTCACAACATTTAACCCATTACCCCTGAAAAACCCCAACAACCCGCCTTCTTTCCAAATGTTCTTTATAGCTGGCCCTATACTTGCCTGAGTAGTTTGAACTTGCAAGACAACCTTTAAGCGATCAAGAGGTGCAGTTGCAGTTCGAGATGCGGCTCCTGCTATCCCTCCTGCAATAAAATATCTGATTCTATGGACATGTTTACTGATGCCTTCAGGAATTACGGCCTGCTCTCCGATGTCCACAACACATACCCTTTCCCAATGTCGATATATGTTTTCAATAGTTGCTTCATGTGGATATAGTAGAAGAAAATCCCTCCATTCTTCAAAAGTTATAATTCCATTATTATCCTTATCGACATGCTCAACAAAGCGGGCAAGTTCTTCATCGTCCATTTCAATCCCTGCAAAATATAACTGCCGGGGCTTATAAGATGGAAAAGGGGATAAATGGATCCACTCAGGCTCAGCAAGCTATATATACAAAACTCAACAGCAACAATAATTCCTCTATGTTGCAAGCTGATATTGCTAATGAAACCTTAACAAATCTAATAATCATCCAACTAAAGATATGTGTTTTCTCACTCTCAGTCATATTTATTATTTTAAGTTTCATGGAAGCTAATGCGTGTATAAATTTTCGTGTTTAATGGACTTTCGACTTAAATTGATAAAACTGAGGGTAAATGGTCATTTAATATCCACTGACCTAATTAATAATATTTAAAATATGTAAGCAGATCACCATGTATAGTTGTTTCCTAAAAAGAAAAGCATTAACTGAATCCACCATGAACTCCAATAATGTAAAGCCGAAGCTTGGCTTAGTGCTGAATTGATCTTTACACAACATCATAAAAAAGATTTAAACTAGGGTCACAACTAAAGAACAATTTTCAACCATACATTTAGGAAACCAGATTTTAACTTAACTACAGAACTTATCTTCCTTCAGATATGACATAATTATGTAAATATAACATTGTTTACCGCACTCGCAAAAGCTTGTACCTAGACATTGACATAAGTGTCAATCTCGCATAATTCCGCATCACAACAATACCAAATTACTTAATGCCTGCTCATCAACAACGACGGAAATGGCGAATCTCACACATCAGGAAAGCATTCAACTGCAATTCCCACCAACAGTTTTTTCTCCTCAAAATATTATCCAAGTTATCCCTGAAGTTACTATTTAAAAATTGCAATTTCTATAGAACTAGTAGACGATGAACTTCCAAATCTAGATATGCTTGCAAACGTTCTAGTGATCAATTCACGAGTTTTCCTAACAAACCACTCACTACCACAGCCTCACGAACACAACATAGTTCCTAACAAGCAATTTTTGGCCATCAAAGTAAAAACAATGACGGAAAGGGCGAATCTTACACATCAGGAAAGCATTCAACATGCAATTCCCATCAACAGTTTTTTCTCCTCTAAACACATATCCAAGTTATCCCCAAATTTACCGTTTTAAAAAATTCCAAATTTGCAATATCTCTACAACAAGTGGAGAATGAACTTCCCAATCTATAGATGCTTGCAAGTGTTCAATGCACGAATGATTGTCATATCCTCACAACATAACATAGTTGCTATTGCTAATAAGCAATTTTTGACCATCAATGTTAAAACGACTAACTAACCTCAATCGGATAAAACACAAACACAGAAAATGCGGTATATACCAGCCTTGACGAGCGCATCCCACAGCTCCTCGGGCATAATGCAGCCATTGTGCTCGACATCAATGGCCTGAAAAATCCGATAGAGCTCGAGCTCCTTATCATCCATATACCTCCTGAACTCCTGATAATCCACCCTCCCATCCCTGTCAGCATCACACACCTTCAAAAGATCCTTAGCATACTTGTACTCCCCAGGTATTTGCAGAGCAGACAAGCCACTCTCAATCTGGGCATAACCCAAATACCCCACATTGTCCGAATCAAAGAAATTGAAAAGGCTCCGAATCCTCAAATCCCTCTCCTCCTTGGTCTCCCTCAGAGCCAACAACACATGCTCCATCGACACCGCCACCGGTTTCTTCACTGAATTACTCCCATCGGCGCCGGACTTAGCCTCCATCTTCGGCAACCCCACGTGCTCGACAGCACCGGACATACCTAAACAAAAACCGATACAATATATGTATATATCATGAAGCTAAAGAGGGTCTCTTTCAGATCTAGATGGAGAATTGAGATGACCCAGATGGGGAATTTCAAGATAAATACAGAAGCGGCCCTTTATTTAAGGAAATGGGACGTGCCCACCAAAACCCACATCAGAAAATTTTGAAATTTGGAAACAGAAACGAGCCCCCAAATGAGAAATCAAAGGATCGGAGAGGTTTGACAAAATTTGAAGAGAAGATGGCGTCAGGGGCTCAGAGAGGAGAGTCAAAGATTTGCAGAGAGCTTTTGGGCGGTGACGACGACGACAATCGTTTCTGGGTTTTACTTATATGCAGGGAAAGATTCAATTTTTCTTGAGGAAAGTGAAAGAAGAAGAAAGTGATCGTGTTGAAGAATTTGACACGTGCAAAATATGAAAATTCTGGGGATGTTTACAAGGGGGAGAGAGACACATGGGACCTAACCTGGTGGCGATGGTGGTGTGACCGTTTCTGGATTCTGGTAGGTCAATAACATGATATTGACATTTTTCTAAAATTTCTTCTTCACAAATATATTACGTAAATATTATTAAATTTGAAATTTTCAAGGGTACAAATTACAATAATATTTCTTAATTAAATTGAAATTGTGGGTCACAACAAAAATGTGATTTTGGTTCCTGCTGTTAAGGCACTTTGTCTACCTAACTCACGATATACTAATTAATCTCTAAATCTTGTATTTATAACATGTGATCCAAAACTCAAAATGTGTGTACAACTATCACTTTTAATGATTGACTTTTTATGTTTGTATCAAATCGGTCAAGCACATTTCTCAAAATAAGCTTTTACAAAAAAATTTTATCTATCAAAATTTTAATTTTTAATTTCAACGAACGAACAATCATCGAATCATTTTTTAGTAAACACATATAAAGAGATTCGCCATCAGTCAAATAATGAGTGAACTTAAAAGATATTTTTTTCTTTTCTTATAATGTTTTTTTCTTCCATCCATCTATTTTCTATAATTATTCATAAGAACAATTATGATTGGGAAAACGATCAGAGACAAGTATTTGGATCTACTATGTCATAGCTGTCGAGGTGTTTAACGGACCTTTTTCCATTTTATCAAATCTTTTCGGGGTTTTGAATGGACGCAAAATCCATTTTTTTGTGAAACCAAGCGTATTTATATTTCAATTAAAATTTCCTAGATCCTAGAGGGGGCTGTCTTATGTCTTACATAAAGAAGTAGGAGTAGAAAATAGCTACAAAGAAGGTGTTCCACCTTTTCGTAGAGGATATTATAGACAAGTGTTCTATCATAATTATTGTTGTATTAATTAGTCGATCTCATATTTTTTAACGGTAATTCTTTTTAACAATATAAGAATTGTGGCATTTCAATTGAGATGTCGAAATTAGGGGTGCTCATAATTAATTGAGAAATCGCACCACCGTAAAACCGGCCAAATCGTGTAACGTTGTTTATGAATTGTGGATAGTTGGTGTGAGGTTGAGGTTTTATTTTGAAGAAACCCGGTATAATTCGGCCTGGTTGAAGTTTTGTAATGTTTGATTTGTCGGTTAACTGCAAAACCGAAATCGCTAGTGACTTCAATCATATGACTTCACACATGCATGTGACTTCATCTTACCTACGTGGCTCATGACTTCAATCTCACATTTTTCTCTACTTCTATTTCTTTTCTCAGTTTCTTTTTTAATATCGAACTTTTACCTTTCTATTGTGAACAATCATTTGTGTTGGGATGTTTTTTCATCATTAGGTGGTGACCAAATTTGATGACTTTTAACCCTCTTTGATCACTTCTTAATGATTTTTTGGTCAATAAAAAATATAAAAATATGTGTTCAACATTTTAATTGTTTTTGCTTAAAAAATTGTAACAGATACATTTGGGCTTCATTTATGTGGGCTTGAAAGTGGTCCACATGAGAAACTCATTGCTCACTGTTGGTGCGGTGAAAACCGCAAACCGACCGAAAAATCGAGCAATTTATAATCGCCAATTACTGTAACAACAGATGCGGTTATGGTTTCCATTATGCGAAAACCACCAGATACATATTGGTTTCTATATATTGAAGTAATTGTGGTTAACCGACCATGATTACCCGTAGTCGGAATAGAGTATTAGTTTTTTTTCGTCCATGTTTATTCATTCTGATATGGTATTAGAAGGTGGCTCTAGGCTTATAACTTCCCCTTATAACAGAACACGCGAGAAATGTCATTTCTATCCATATTCACAAGATCCTTTTATCAAGTATACTTGTTTTAATTTAAAATTTTACATATCTATTGAAGTTGAGGTAATGAGTATAAAAACATGGTGTGTCAGGCGAACACCCAATATGAGTCGTTGTAAATTACATATATCTGACACACCAAAATATGTTTGTGCACATTATGCATCATAATAATACACATTTTGAGAACTCCATTGTATAGTCATGCGGATGGAGAGGAGCAAGAAAGTTAGTGCACACACGTTATGTTCACTCTCATATTTGTATCCTAACTAACCATCCCATGAACAATGTTATATGTACAAAAACTTAACTATCTTATCACTGTCATCAACATTATGACTAGCTCTTCCCAAACTCAACCTCATGTTCTCTTCTTCCCCTACATGGCCCGGGGCCACACCCTCCCAATCCTAGACCTGGCCACGGCTTTGGCCAGTCACGGCATAAATGTCACGGTCGTTACCACCCCCAAAAATGCCCCCTTCATTCTTTCCAACGCCCCCTCGCAAAATTTCTCCCTCTCCATCATCCCGTTTCCTTCCCCCGCCCAATCCGGCCTCCCCGAGGGTTGCGAGAACACCCACGACCTCCCCTCCCGCGACTTCCTCCTCCCTTTCATGCTCGCCTCCTCATTGCTCCGCGAGCCCTTCCGCGTCCTACTTAAAGACATGTCTGCCTCCCTCTCCCTTCCCGTTTGCGTGGTTTCTGACTTCATGCACTATTGGACCCTCGACGTATGTCGCTCCTTTGGCGTCCCCCGCCTCGGGCTTCATGTCGGTGGGGTCCTCCCTATGGCCATACTTCGCACCGCATTTTCACGCTACTCCCCCTCCATTTTTGCAGCCTCCCTTACACAATCCATTTCCTTTCACCTCCAACAGAATTCAGACTTTTTCAAGGTCAGTAGCTCATGATATTGTAAGTGAAATTTATATTACTTTAAATAAAGATAGTGAACATCGTCATTAATAACAAGGTAGATACAAAAAGAGTATTAGGAATACATTCATCAGTGCATTAATGCAAATGACTACTACCAAGATGACTTCTGAATATCTTGTTGAAAGCTACACTTGCTATCTGCTACTTAGATCTGTAAAGGATACCAACTTCTTAGTGTAGAATTTCAATTTCTCTCTTCTCGCCTATAAACTTTATATGATGTGTTTCATAATCTAAATTATCTGTCAAATTAGAGATTAATCAAAATATAATTTATTTAAATTTATCAATTCATATGAGAATAAAATGACATGTATCCTAAAAAAAACTGACTCCTAATATAACACATGATTAAGAAGGAATCAAATTTCCTATCATTCTAAATTATAACTTGTTTATGGTTTATGAACTAACCCATATTCTGATAATTTGTCTGCCTCAGCTCCCTTTCTCTTTTAACAAAACTGACTTTCTGGACACCGTCCTCCAACAAGACCCTAACAACCTGACACCTACCATGGGCCCGCTCGGAGAAGCCGACTCTGAGAGCTGGGGCACCATCATCAACAGCTTCCACGAGCTCGAACACCACCACATTCCCGCCCTTCAATCCTTCTACAAGAACCCCATTTGGTGTCTAGGCCCATTTCGCCTCCACCGTCAACACCATCACAACCCCAACCAATCTCAACCCGGTCACACCCCTCGCTACATCAACTGGCTAGACGAAAAGCTAGCCGAGCACGGCCCCGACTCCGTGATCTACGTGTCATTCGGGTCGGAGGCCGAGCTAAGCGACGAGCAGATAACGGAGATAGCCCGCGGGCTGGAGAGTGCGGGCCACCCGTTCATACTGCTGCCAAGGTCGGCCACGTGGGCCCCACTCAACCCCAGCTCCAATCTGGGGTTGGTGATAAGAGAATGGGTGAATCAGGATAGCATCCTGGCCCACCCGGCAACAGGAGGGTTCTTGACCCACTGCGGATGGAACTCTATTATAGAGAGTTTATCAATGGGAGTGCCCGTTTTGGGCTGGCCCATCGGAGCAGACCAGCCACTCAATGCCAAGATTGTGTGTTATGGATTCGAGGCTGGCTTATTGATCCCTCAAGAGTTTGAGACTGATGAGAGTGATCACAAGATTAAGAGATTGTTGATCGGCCGCGAAACGGTTAAGGACAAGGTGAGGGAGTTGATGGGAGGTGAGTTGGGAAGGAAGGTGAGAGAGAAGGCCAAGGAGATTGGGAGGTCTGCAAAACAAGCTGTGGAGAGAGGAGGGTCTTCTTGTACAAATTTGGACCAACTCATAAAGAGACTCATGGCATGCTCTCAATCAAATTAGCTACTAACTAATTGCTTATGTTTTTAGCATGTGTAATAAGTAAAGTACTAAACTATTATCTTTGAGGGCTAATCTTCTACATTGTTCTGTTTTTATGTATTTATTAATTTTAATCAGTGACAGATTTGTCATTTTTAAGTAAATACACACATTTTGCAAAAACACAACATTTATCCTTAATTTTAATAATATGTTGTGAATTGTATAACTTACAACTTTAGACAATCCATAAGCTAATTGATAGTTACAAAACAATATACATTAGAGACTAGGTTGGAGAATAAGTGTCATATAAGAGGGTACAAGGTTTTTCTTTTATTGAAGTATATAACATAGTAGAAAATAACTAGGCATCATCTTCCACATTTTGGCATGAACAGCTTCACATCATAGATCAAACTAATTGGTACCCATCATCTCTGGCTCGCCCGACTGTAATAAGAGCAGCAGCTACAACCACAGCCACTAAAGCTACTGCACCAAACACCATCAGTTTTGTGCTCTCCTCAATCTGCAATGACCATGGAGTATTCAAAACATATCAGTGACCATATATAAAGAACGTAAGCGTGGCAAAGTATATATATGTGTATTAGTTACGCTTTTGTCTATCAGTGGAGTGTAAGCATTTGAAAGTAATTCTGCTTATCAGTTAACACTTTTGTTTATAATCATGTCAGTATAATGCAAGCATTTGAAAATAAATCTGCCTATCAGACTATCGGTGTCATATTCGTCTATTAGTGTAATTACATAATGTATCCACTCTTGGTGCCCTTACCCCATATGAAATATGAGGTTAGAAGTTCGAATCCTAGTGGGTATCTGCTTGAATTTGAAAGCAATAGTAATGTTTTTGTCTATCAGTGTCAGTACACAACGTAATAAGCAATTAAAAGTATATGTGCTCATCAATAAGGTCAGAAGTTTGAATCCCGGTGGATCTCTGCTTGAAAGCAGTAGTATAGCTTGATAAGCATTTAATAGTATATATCCTGGTAGTCAAGTGGACCCCTTACCTCATATGAGGTACGAGGTCAGAAGTTCGAATCCTATTAGGTATCTGTTTAAAAGCAGTAATAATGTTTTCGTCCATCAGTGTCACCACGTAGTGTAACAAGTATTTGAAAGTATATATGCTTATCAATAAGGCTTTCATCCATCATAGTCAGTATATTATGTAAGCATTTAAAAGTATACATACTTGTCAGTAAAGCCTGACTATATCAGTATCAGTATATTGTGTAACTCAACTGTGTAGCTATGTAACACAAGAACTTACTTGAAGTGGAGTGTGCAAGGCATTCATGGATTCTGGGATTTGGTCAGCAACCAATAAGTAGAAGAGAGCCATGACGCCAGTGTGCTTCCGTGAACTACTGTAATTAGCTTCAAGCATCAGTTTCTCGCCGTCAGCTATCCTGACAGAACCTGGCTTCGGATAACAAGTTGACATTCCCACAATGTAGCCCGCCTCATTTCCGGCTTCCTTCCCTTGTCCATATATTGCCGCTGAAGAGCATATACTGCGTCCGTCCTGAAAACACAAATTAAATTATTGATGAGACAATCATCCCCGAACCCTCCAGAAGAGATCAGCACTTGAAACGCGAGAGGCAGAACAGTACAGTCCAAGCAAATTATGCTTCCCGTAAATTTCACAGAATATAAGGACATGAAAATGTTGCTAGTTGTAGAATGGTGGAAAGAAGTTTGCATGAAACATGCATTGTCAAAAAGACTGCTGGGAGCATGCAACACTGTGTAAAGATCTAGATCAACACTACACGATTCATATAGTTGTAGAAAGATCCATGGGAAAATTGCAAAAAGGTGCCCTATAATATGACACTTTTGCAAAAGGGTCTTGTGTTTGCATTTTTTTTGCAAAATGCGTATATTTTATAAAAATGACGAAATTACCCATGAAACTAAAAAAATCGAGTTTTTATCTTTTAACTAAAATTTGTGTGACCAAATTTGTAATTTAATTTTTTAGTTATACTATTTTTAAGTTAAAATTATGTTATAAAAGTCTTCAATTTAATTTCATGCGCAAATTTGTCATTTTTATAAAAAAAAATACACACATTTTGCAAAAAAAAAAATGTAAACAACACAACACCCTTTTGCAAAAGTGTCATATAATAGGGCACCTTTTGCAATTTTCTCAAAATCCATTGATGTTTCTTTCTAAGTCAATTCCCAGAAGCTGTTGGCGACAATCATAATGATAGAACTATAGGGCACCTTTTTGCACTCAAAATCCATTGATGTTTCTTTCTAAGTCAATTCCCAGAGGCTTTTGGAGACAATCATGATGATAGAACTATAGCCATAAGTGTTCCCTAATACCCGTTCATACAACCAAAGCGTGCTTGCCCAAATGGTCAAACATTTGAACTTGCGACATGCAGTCAGGGTTCGAATCCCAACAATTGTATCTCTCTCATCCTTAATCTCTCTCTACCAACTTATGTTGGCCCAAGGGGCAAAAAAAGAGCTCTCTTCTTCATAAGGGAGGCCTTGAGAGCTCAAATCTTGATACATTCAAAGCTAATAAAAATCTTCAGAATTCCATTTCATTCATGAATGCTTTGTTCACAAACAATCTACTAATTTTGCGTGTTGAGTTGCTAAATTCTAAATTACCTGTCCGTAGAGAGTTGAAGAGATCCCCCCTGAATGCAGATGGGCAGCACCATAAATCACATAACCACCGGTAGGCATGGTGAGGCCTGTCCTTTTGATGTCAACGCAATCAGCATCAGTAACACTGTTAGATCTGCATGACTCGACTCCATACTCAACCTGTATCAAAGAAACAATTAAATCAAACTGAACTTACAAGTTACATTGGTTAGTAATATGGTACTCACTGTCTAGAGAAAGCGGACTTACACGACAATCATGTTCTGAGCTGAGTCCAGTCGAAACATTTGATATTCTCTCTGTATCAGTAACATCAAGTATATAAATCTTGACGGGAATAATCAATGCATCCCAATCGACCCATTCCACCGTGTATTTCAGGTAGAGGCTTCTCCTGACACCCTGAAAACCTTCTCTAACCTTGCACTGTGTCTGATCATAGCAGATCAGCAAGCCTCCATCATAATCGGGCCTCAGATGTCTGCCATAGGCGTCAATGGTGACATTATACAGATCACGCCTGCATTCCGTGCATCCCAACCTGTCTACAGCGCCACGTGTATCGATTGCGTGGACGTTAAGCATCCATTGCTCCTCAAAGCCGTCGGGGATTTCAGCGGGATTTCCTACTTGTATCCCGAAAGGATCTGGAACGTGGGTGGATGTTCTTCGTGTCTCGGAGCCTAGACCGAAATACTGCCCGAGAGCATTTTTCTGGCATATTCCACTATTTCCCACCACGATATTATCTGAACGGTTGTTAATTATGCTATGACCATCGGGCTGTTTGCCATCCCCGCCTTTACGATGGTGGTACCTGACAACAACCCAGTGGTGAAGATACGTTTCGTAAAGGGGGATAGAATTCCCTGCCTCATCAACTACCTCAGCATTGAAACTCTTTATAGCAATATGACCTCTTGGAAACTCGATATTGGAGAAATATTTGTCCGCTACAGATCCCGGTGACAGCTCAAACTCGGGTGATAAAAACACGGCAGACTTGATACCATTTCCGTTATCAGGAAAAGCTTCAGAATATTGCACCCACAATAGTAGTAGTGCTGCTAATGGAAGTAACCAACCTTTACAACACCGATGCATTTTCATTTTTCACCCCTAAACATGAACGATCACAGGAAGCTCAGATCAGACTCTAGATAGACAAAATCCTCAACTTTCAATAAATATAAAATAAATTTCTAATACTTCGATAGAGATGCTGGAAAGAACTCCAAGTATTTTCCTATTCCCCAAGATATGAAGCCTGCCTCGACACAACCATAACCAAACCATTTCCTCAAACCAACTTGGGATTGGCTACATAAAGCTTGTTAGCGAAACTCCTTCACTCAACCCTATCTAATGTTCTCACAGGTTAATTCAAAAATTATGTTATTTTCTCCTACTATATCTTTCCATGTTAACTTAGGCATGCTCTTACTCATTTAGTTTCTCCCAATTCATTCTCTGACCTTTCCTTACAGACTTACAGAGTGACCAACCCCTTACGTTCAACCACTACAAATATATATAAAACGTAACTAGAGATAACTAAGTAACAGCATATGGCTGTATATGGCTATTCCTTCTTCAATTCTTTCATGGGGCAATAAGGAGAAAATACAGAACAAACAAACAAAAAATCCAGCCATTATATCATGGCACACATAGGTGAATACACAATCGGTAACGAAAATTACAGTCAAATACGAATTTCAAGGCTGAATCTGCATGTGGGTCATCTTTAAATAGATGAATACACAAAACATCACAACAAAATCAGATACAATACTTTAGACTTCATAAGCTGTTTGTGCATACAAGAAGAACTTACTAGCAGAAAAAGGAACAAAATCACACTACAATACAAACTTAAAGGGCAGATACTAAGAAATAGAAATTGCAGTACTTTAGAAAGAAGATGGCAACAGCAGGCAGTGAAGTAAGCAAAAATCACACTCAAATACTAATTCCAAGGCAAAATCTGCACATGGGTCATCTGAAAAAGGGCTTTAATCTTCGAGCTGGTTCGTCCAAACAAACCAACCACAAGAATATATAACAAAAACCCAAAAATGAAAATCAACAACACCAACAAAATCAGAAACGGAGAGAGGAAGCAATCAATAATCCATAAATAGAAAGACAACCTAATGAAATTGATAAGAGAGAAGAAAAATAAGGAAACGTACCCAATTCGAAATCAACGCCAAGCTACAAGAACTGGACTCAGCACTCATCACACGATTGTTCCAAGATTGAGGGCTATATGTATTTGTGTTTGGATGTATGTCAATAATGAGCCACAAGACGGGGCTGTAGATGGGTGGCCCTGTGGGTTTGTGACACGTGTCCGTGAAGATTGTGATTGCGAAGGCTCGTCGGAGAGATGTTTCAGGGCTCGTTCGAAACCGCCAAAAGAAAGGGATTGCGAATTGTAATTTGTAAAAGATTAAAATGGGCTCACCTACCTAAGCCATGACGATTTCATTGAGGACAAAAAAGTCAACAAAAAGATCTTCGTTTAATAGTCATGTGTTTGCTATATTGTATATATAATTTAAAAAATATTAAAATCAAAGAATGGAGAGGAAGAAAGCATTGGTTTATTATAATATTGATTAATAATTTATTTAATAAAAATATGAGTAAAGAACTAAACGGTTTATAACTTATTGGCTAAGAAAGTTTGAAATTTCTATGATTGAATGTATAATATATGTGCAGAAAAGGAAGGATATGTGTTTTTTTGATAAATTTGTTAGTGATTGATGGTAATT
>JAYMTP010003884.1:0-16017 GCA_036897365.1 Geranium brycei | reverse complement strand
CCACACGCGCGTGCTGCCGCCGTCCATCCGGCTCGGCACGGACCGGGCTTGGGCTCCTACCTTTCCTTCAATGCCGAATGTCGCTCTATCACTTGGCGAAGGCCCTACTTCTGTTACTCACACTAACTCTACTTCTGAATCTCCTACTGAGGAACCGAGAAGGAGTAAGAGACAAAGGATGAGAGATTTGATTGGATTGAGAGATTTGATTTTTTACAGAAGTTTTTAGCATGGATTTGGTAAGTGACACACTGGTGTCCGCATAGAAGATGATCCAAGATGAACTTTTAGTTCATAATTGAATGGTAAAATTTTGAAGTCTTATTTTGAACCAAAGTAAAAAACTATAACTTTTCGTAGAGGCTACCAAGATTTGAACATAGGATCTCACATATGTTAATGTGACCTCATTACCACTTGACCCAACTTTTGTTGGTGTTTATTTTGAATTTCATTGAGAGTTATATGGATTTGGATAATTGATTTTGGAAATTAAATGGTGAATATCGTTTATATGTTGAGATTGATGCTTGAATTGATATTAGATGTTAAGATTAGTGTTTGTGATGTAATTGATGGCAGAATGTGGATTTGAATGAGAAAATGAAGAATTGATGATTATTGTGGAATTGAGAATAGATTTTGTGGAACTAAAAGTAGATATTGAGAATTGTTGATTATTTCCATGGTATATATGATGTGTTGTACCTTGCATGTTGGATTTATGGTGATGAGGAGCTAATTGTGCAATCAAGGGCTGAGCCAATGGGAATTGATTGGGTTTAAGACTATTTGCATGATTATCGATTGGGGAAGTAAATTAGGGATCATAATCACGTAAGCAAGTGCTCCATCTCCCAAGTAGGCTTGGTGGTGATAAATCTGTGAAGAGAGGTCATAGGCAATTAACATAGGTTGACTAGAGTGATTGAGAACTCGGATATACATCCACGTCCATAGGAATGGGTGGGTACGAGGATAGTTACTGTAATGGAAAACGGCGAAGGTGAACCCACTTAGATGCTGATGATAATATTTGGTTTAACACTAGACGTCACAAAAATATAAATATGATAACTTCAGGGTTATATGAGACTTTGAGTAGAATTGTGTGCTAAAAATGATTTTAGAATTGAATTTCGAGTAAAAGTAATTGAATTTTTTTAAAGAGTTTTAAATAATTGCACTAAATTAATTTGACTGAGTTTTAATCTTATGTTGGATTTGAGATTTGTTGATAAATTTATTTATATTTATCAATTGCGGTACGAAGTAGGTGGTTGGGGTATAGTCGCCCCGTCATCTCCCGACTGCTTTCCCAAATTCGTTTGGAATTTTCAAATTCCATGCCTTACTCCGTTCTAATTGAATTGGGGCATAAGATGTCCGTCGGGTTCGAAAAAATATAACATCCTTAGTTGAAGTACGAATAAATATTTTATTCTTGCTTCCTTAATTTTAATAGGAAAATTGTTAAAGTTTCAACAAAACAGTAAAGGTAAAATTAGTAAACAGCTAATTTTGAACCCCTAGACGTAAAATTAGTAAACAGCTAATTAGTAAACAACAAAACAGTAAAGGCTAAATCTCTGTCTTAGAATTAGTGGTTCTAAAGAGGGAGTTCGCAGATCCCGAAAGAGAAATTAGAAATTAAGTGGTTAAGCCTCTCCCCAAAATTGATTGAGAGATTCTAATTAATGTGATCCCTTTTATTGCAAAACAGAGTCAGTTACGTATATTTCGTAAGCTGTATACAATATAGTTGACATTGCTTGAAGAACAATTAAGTGTAATCATGACCATGAATTTGGTTATGAGTAATAAATCTCCATCATACCATATCATTCTATCCTATGGTATTAATTCAAGAAATTGATGTAAGATTCACCAACCAACCACAAGCTAGTTCTAGCTATAGTACGTTACTGATCAGCATATTAAAGAAAATGAGGCTTTGCCAGAGGAAACATATATTTCAATATTTACCTAACTCACTGAATAGTCAACACCTTCTTGAAACCCTATTGCTCAATTTTCAATTAACAATAACAAATAAAGATGGTAAAAAAATCTAAACCCGCCTTGATCATAATGGGTGAAAACCGAATTTTTGCAAGTTCGAGTTTTTTTAATAGGTACAAGTCAACTTATACCCAATTCAGTTTTGACCCGCACATATACGAATTTAAAAAATATATAATTTACATAACATTTAATTACCCACTCACGCAAAAAAACATAAATTAATATACTATAACATCTATTTATATTAATTTTTTTCTTGTATTCTACCAAAATTTTGTTAACTAAATTTATATTTGAATTTTCAGGTCGGTTTTGGGTTTCAGAGAAAATCCGTGCCCTATGGGTTTTGGGATGGGTACCGGCTCACGGTGAGCGGGTTTTTTCAGGTCAGGCACCGTTCGAAACCAACGGGTACAGGTTTGGCCAAATCCACCGTGTTGTCATTCCTAAATATTGAAAACCTGCCAAAGTATGCATCAAATTTTTGTTTTTCTTTGACCTCTTTTATTTTTTTATCGGCAAAGGCTGTCAACACACCCTTATGTAGAAGGGGACCTAATATTACTACTAGACTCTTATCGAGAGAGGAGACCCAACAGAAGTTGGAAATAAATGCGAGATACCGCAACGTGACTCGAACTTATATTCTTTTGGGCCCAACTTCAAGTACTTAACCAAATGGTCAAGCAAAATAAATATGTATGTTACGTATATGATTAAACCGAAGAATAATAGTAAAAAAGTTTTGATTAGTTATTAATTAATAAAACTAAAACCCTTCTGTGACCACAATAAATCATACCTTAATTACCTTTAAATCACTCAAAATATATGTTACCATACATATTGGTGGGGCTTGATAGATCCGAATGATCAGACACCCTAAACGATGCAAAACTTTGTATACATACTGGAGATCTATATATATATATATATATATATATATAAGAAGAGAAAGAGAAGAGGAGTTAAGGCAATAGCATTTATGAGTCCTCACATGCAAGCCATAAATATTGTTCCACTCCTTCCCAAAACCCTAGCACACCAACAACACCCACCATATTCTTTTATATGTTCCCCTAAAATAAAAAATAAAAGCTTTGAAATCTGTGTTATCAATATCTTAAGATCAGGTCAACACCATCAGGAGCAGCCATGAGAGCTTGGAAGGCTTTGGGTGTTGTTGAGACCATCTATGAAGAAGAACTCTTTGAAGACTCTACCTCTTCCTCTTCCTTTCTCTCTCCCTCCAATTCCTCTCCTCTCCACTCCACAATTCAAGCATGGTAATTTCATTATTTTCCATCTTCTTTCTTTTCTTGCAATTTCTTTAAAAAAAAACTATATTCCTAATTTAATTTTTCAAAAACAAATTTACAGGTCACAGATTACGGGGAAAACCCCAGATGTTGTGATCCATGTCCAAGGAACTTGTTTTCATCTCCACAAGGTATATCTTCCTTACCCGATCTCTATTTTTTTTGAATAATTACACACGGTTCCTATTTTACCCAAAACCCTATGTTCCTATTATACCCAAAACCCTCCCCAACTTAATTATGCACCTAACAAGATTCGAAACTCACGATTGTGAAAAATGTGTGTCTTGAACTGCCGATCTCTGTTAATTACTCTTTTTATTCATGAAAAATGCAATAATGCATGGTATTAATTAATTATATGAAACTTGAGATTATGAAATCAGCTACCCAATAACAGTAATTGCTTATTACTATTACAAATATGATAATTACCGACATAATTTTTAGGTTGAGATCAATTGCTTTTATATGTTTGAATTTCAAGAATTTTGCTTAAATTCTATCTTTCTCATATTTATATCTTTTGGGTTTCTGAGTCATTCAAATTGGAGATCTTGAAGAAATTTCTTCCAATTTATTCATATGATGTTTACATGTTTTATATTAATGCAAATACTTTTTAATTTAGTTTTGTTTAAACAGCATTAATACTATTTCCCCAGCGTTTGAATTATTTTGACCAATACAAAAACCGAAAACGCAAAACTGTTACTGGTCACACTCACAGAATTTGAATTATTTTATCAGTTTGCGAAATTAATAGTGAAAATTGCCAGTCGCATTTATTACAATTTCATATTTTTCTTAGGATCCCCTGACATCGAAGAGCATCTACCTAAGAAATCACCTAACTCCCGGGTCCGAATTAACTCTGTCCCCGCCGTTAAACATAACTGCCGAAACGTTCGCTCATGTGTCCGAGTTCTGTTACGGCGTCCGCGTCATGCTGACGCCGTTCAACGTCGCCGCCCTGAGGACGGCGGCGGAGCTCCTCGACATGACGGAGTCGTGCGGCGGCGAGGAGGAGGAGGAGGAGAACTTGTGGCAGGTGACGGAGTCGTACTTCCGTCAGGCGGTGGGGGTCAGCAGAGACTACGCGGCCGTAGTGTTGAGGTCGTGCCTGGGTCTGCTCCCCGAGGCCGAAACGGCGGCGTATTTGGTGAGCAGGTGCGTGGAGGCGCTGGGATTGACGAGTGACGGTCACGGCGTTGATGGTTTGTTTGAGGATATCAAAACGGTGCGTCCTGATGATTTTCGCGCCGTGGCTGATTCCATGCACCGTCGGTTTTCGAGGCACGACCTTCTTTATTGGATCACTGATTATTATCTCAAGGTAACCTCACTTTTTTCCTCTACAAAGGAAAAGGTTGTCCGAATGCAGTTTATTGGAAGGATAACATATAAAATTGATTTAACTTAGAATGACATTAATTATGTGCACCACATTTAGAATGTAACGGCCCCTGTCACCTCCCATTCTTAGTTTCTTATCCCGCCCCCCATCAATTGCCCAACCCGGAATAGTGTTAAAAAATATTTTTCTGCCCCAATTAGGGTGAAACACAAGAGATCAGATCTTTTTCCTTATCTAATGTACATATAAAAATCACTTTTTCTCTAAAATTTTATCAATTAACAATTATTGTTATGATATAACTACCAATTAATTAGTTCATTCAAATCATCAGTGAATTATAGTAACTCAAGTAAAAAATTAGTTATCAACGTTTGTTTTGACCGAGTGATTAAACACTTCAACTAGTGTTTTTTCGAGTCTCGCTTATCTTCCAACCTCCCCTTGTATGTAAGAGTGTATTTTGAGTCCATTACCGAAATTCTTAAGAATCACAAAATGAAAAAAAAATATGGTCACTTTCCTTTTCTTTTCAAACCGTGCAGTGTGCACATGTTAAACATAATATAATTAGACCGGTTAAAATATTAATGATCAAATTTTGCTCAATGGAATCCTAGTAAACATTGTGGTGCAAAATTTACAGGAATATGAAGGGGAATTAACGGAGGAGCAAAAGACACAAATCTGCAACAGCATAGACTGCAACAAGCTCTCCTCTGGCCTTCTGATCCACGCCGTCCAAAACCAGGTACTCCCACTTCGGTTCCTCGTCCGAGCCATTCTGGTCGACCAGCTCAACACCCGCCACTCCATCCTCTCCGCCACTCTCCGCCAAACATCCCCACAACAACACAACACCACTAACCCTCGGATTCGGAACAACAAAAACGACGACGTTCCCACCACCCTCGGCTCCATCCTCCAGCGCGACGCCGCCATGCGCCAGGTGGCTCAGCTCAAGGCCGAGATGGAGACCACCGCGACCCGGATACAGAGCCTGGAGAGAGAGCTCAGCGACATGAAGGAGCTCTGCCTCTTGCAGTACGAGCCCGAACCAGGAAGCCGCATCGTTGACTCGGCCAGGTCAGCGAGCTTCCACTACGGGACGGCGTCGGAGAGCAAGGTCAAGAGGGAGCTGAACTCTTCGAGCTGTCGGTTCAGTGACCGGAGAGATGTGCTTGGCGGGTCGTCTTCGGAGAGTACTCCGAGGGTTCAGAAGAACATGCGACAGCGTTTGATGCACGGATTGAAGAGTGCCTTTCGGTTAAAGCATGGGTCGGAGAAGGATGTTTCGAGGAAGGTTCGCGGAGACGAACAAGAGAGTACCGATCATCAAGGCATTATTGTGACTAGAGGACACAGGAGGAACCAATCTTTCGTGTGATTATTTATTAACTAGGCCGTGCTCTTGTCCTGTAATTGACGCAGCTTCCTTACACTCGTGATTTTATTAGCTAGGATTTGTCAAGACATGTGATCGGTAACTTTTTTAACGTCTGATTCAAGGATTTGTTTGGAGTGATCTAATTGATAAAAAGTATAATGAATTGAAACATAATTGAGTGCATGTTTGCGTCTGTGCCTATTTCAGTTTTACGATTTTTGTATTTTACGAAAAATTTGACATAGTGACCTAAATTTTTTTATTATACAATTTTGTGTAACAGAAAAATGTGAGGAAATGTTAGAAATCTGGAAGTTGAAGATGAACAACAACTTCAACTACAAATCGTTATTGAAGATGATGACCAAGTTGTTCGAGAGAAAAGGCTAAATGGGGCGAGGTCGTGCTGGCGCCTAGATTAGAAAATCATCGAGTGGTATAAGAAGTTAAACACAAGACATAAAAAGTGGTAGTATTTTTTAATTTTTAATTTTCAATTCAAAATTTCTACGTTCTTCAATTATTATTTAATGTATATTGTTCGTATTTTGTGCACATTGTTGTTAAAAAGAAGGTGGAGAAATACAGGGCCTCCCAATCGATCAATCCTGACATTCCTCGTGTTCTTAAGTTATTGGAGCGGGAACGAGCTGCTATGGTTCAAGTGCATCACAAAGCACATGATTGGTAGTTGATGTGGGGTCAAGCGGTCTCCGTTTGATCACGCTAAACCACACATTTATAGCACTCATTCCCCTCGTATAGGCTATTTTAGAGTCATTTAGAGTCGGATGCTGCTAGTTCTTTATTTTGGATATATGTACACAAAAGAAGCTGCATTGGGGATGGGAGAGGACGAGAATTGCAGCTCAAGCTATCGAGAAAATGAAGAAACTTCATTTATCACGATCGTGACACCCAATTGTCACGATCGTGACATATTATGGAGCTTGGTGAGTCGAAGACAGTAGCCATATACGACGGGCGTCACGACGATGAGACGATCGATACTTGGAAGGAGTCACGATCGTGACATATCATGGAGCTTGGTGAGTTGAAGACCGCGGCCACATACGACGAGCGTCACGACGACCAGACGATCGAGACTCAAGGATAGTCACGATCGTGACCCAGATGGGAAGACGCGATCGTGTCAAGCCAGAAGAAGATCGTGACGTTGACCAATCCAAGTGGTCCAAAAAATTGGCAGGGACCATCGTGACACTATTGTGCCCCTCTCTACGTCACGATCGTGACACCCCAAATCTCAACACCTATAAAAGGCTAAGTGACCTAGGGATCTACACACCTACCACTCATTTTCAAAATCAGCAGCCACTTCCTCTTGTTCCAGCACTATTCCATTGAGTAGGAGAGAGCTTGAAGTTCTTCCACTTTGAGTTCTTTGAGGAGATTGAAGATTGTTCTTGGAGAAGAAGTTGCAACCATCAAAAATCAACAACCATCAAGAGAAGAGAAGAGCATCCTCTACATTTCAAAGCCCTCCATGGGCCAAAGTTTGCTTGTTCTTCCTTTCATAACTCTATTTTCTAGTTTTTCCATGTACCTTGACTTGAGCACTATAATTTTGGGCTAAACATCCAAAACCATAGGTGCTAGACATTGACATGTGATATTGTTCTTCTAAGTTAATATTTATGCATATTTGAGAATTTGGCTTGTGAGTTTACTTTGATTATATGCTTGGCTTTGAGAATCTATGACTATTAGTGAGAGCTTGTAGTTGTTGATTGATTTGCCATGTTCTATCTCATAAACTTGTCCGAGAGGAAGGTTTGTGAGCGGACCTAAGTAGATTCGGAGTTTCGTTGTCTTGCACCCACACTTTGGCTCGAAAATAGTTGGTTCTAAGGCTTTCAAAGGTTGGTAATAAGATCCCGAGAGGGTAGCCAACCCGAGGAAAGGCTTAATCCAATACCAAGAGGCAGATTAAGTACATAAAACTTAGACCACTTGCCTTATCTTGTTGATTGCATATTTATTGACTTGGATTGGCTTATCGTCGTCGGTCTAGCACCCGTGGTTGCTAGTTGCACTTGAAAAAACCTTATATTTACTTATTGTCTCGTATTACTTACTCAAAAATTTGCTACTTAGATTACTTGAATTGTGAATCGTTGAATGTGTGCTTATGATTGAATAGTAATTGTGTGAAAGTGAGTGTTTGGTAGTGTTCACAACGTGAAGTAATTGTGATTGTGTGATTGAAAAACAACCCAAAAAACTTGGGTCTCTTAATACTTCTTACAACACACCGACTCACACGAGATTAGCAATAAACGCCTACATGTTAATTTCCGAGAGTTTGATCTGGTAAAGCTGGAAACTAATATACTTGCAAGATTAAAGGCGAACCCCTTTTCGCCTTTTATTAGTGGAAGGGCATATGTCATTCAAGGCTTTGGGATAGGGGTGTTAAAAAAAAACTAAACCGACCAAAACCGACCGAACCGAACCAAACTGAAAAATTATCAGTTTTGGTCGGTTCGGTTTAGCCAGAAACCGACAAATATCGGTTCGGTTTCGGTTCAGAATTTGGGAACCGACCAAAAACCGAACCGACCGACACCCACACATATACATACAATACGTAACGTTTCATTGAGTGTATTGCCTCAATGAAACGCAGCGTTTTAACTCTCACTTCACTTGACACGAGTACACGACCTATGGCTACGCACTACTCACACTCTCACAAACTCAGACTCACAGACGAAATCGAGAGAGGCGAGAGCGAGAGACAAGAGTGAGAGGGCGATTCCGTCGTGATTGAGCGGCAGAGAGCTCCGATTCCGCCGATTCTAGAAAGAGAGAGCTCCGATTCTTCCTCAACTAGCTTCGATTCGGCCGAACATTGACTCGACAGAAAAGTATGGACTCAAACTAACTCGATTAGGGTTTTGATTTATGAATTTGTTTGGGCTTGTTTGGGTTTCGAATTCATGAGCTCCGATTATGAATTTGTTTGGGTTTCGAATTCATGAGCTCCGATTATGAATTTGTTTGGGTTTCGAATTAGCCAATCAAGGGTTTCAATTTCGAACCCTAATTTCTGGATTCATAAATTAGGGTGTTCGAACCCTAATTTCTATATTCATAAATTAGGGGTTCCGAACCCTAATTTATGGGTTCCTAAATTAAGGGTTCCGAACCCTAATTTATGGGTTCCTAAATTAGGGTTTTTGAACCATAAATTAATTTTTCAATTGCATGTTGAGCTCTTCTTTTGGTATGATTCATATGAAGGTCAGCTTGTGCTGTGGGTCTCAATTTTCCGAGTCTCTACTGAATGTTTTGTAATCTGTTTCCATATAGGAGCAGTGAGTCAGTGACTATTGGCTAGTGATGGATAAGAAGAGAAAGCGATCTCTGTCCACCCAGAGTTAAGGGTCACTCCTCCGATGATGACTACGTCAACTACAGCAAAGGTAATTGAGTAATTTCTCTACATTGTTTACAATTTATGAATTGGAATTTACTTGCTTATAGTTTCTGTGTTCTGAATCTGAATTGCAATTTACTTGCTTATAATTTATCATTGTAATTTGTAATTATTGTTTACTAGGCAACTAATGCAAGTGGAATTGGGGACAACTTGGTCGACATTGATGATGATGTTACTGCTCTTACTACGGCTACGGAGAGTGCCTTTGATGCAGAGCCATAAGCTGATCGTGTAGTTCAAACTGCAGCAGCCGGTCCATCGAAGAAGAAGGGTAAGAAAACCTCAAAATCAACTTCTTCTCGCAAAGTTAGTCGGGCTTGGATTGTGTTTGAAAAGATATATGATAGTGAGAGGGTCTTAGTTCAAGCCAGGTTTAGGGATTGTGGGAAATCTTTTATGGCTCAATCTAAAGGAAATGGGATAATTAATCTGAACACTCATATGAAAAAATGTCCACACAATCCTGATAAGAAGGTAGTTGGTCCACAACATTCTAAAGGGTAGTGGAGCTGTTGGTGATACTAAGAATGTAACATCTTGGTACTTTCAACGAGATCTTGGTCGAAAACTAGTAACTGAAATGCTAATTCTAGATGAATTACCCTTTAATCATGTGAAGAAACGTGGATTTAGAAGATTAATCCGTGGTATATACCCTATGTTCAAACTCCCTTCTAGAGTGACTGAAACTAGGGATGTTCATAAACTATATGAATCCGAAAAGGCAAGGTTGTATGCCTATTTTGGATCTACCTCTTCTAGGGTATCCTTCACCACTAACACATGGACATCTACTCCTGGCACAAATTATATGACATTGACAGCTCATCTCATCGATGAGAAATGGGTGTTGCATAGGTACATATTGAATTTTTGTCCTGTTACCAGTCACAAGGGCGGGGATATAAGATTAGGTGTTCAGGCATGTCTCCAAGCTTGGGGACTAGATAAAGTCATGGCAATTACGGTTGACAATGCAAGAGAAAATGATGTTGCAGTTGCCTTCCTTAGGCAAAGATTTCCAACTAATTGCTTGGGTGGTAATTTCATGCACATGAGGTGCATAGCTCGCATCTTGAATTTGATAGTGAGTGATGGGATAAGCAGGCTGGGACTCCTATAGAAAGGATAAGATATGCAGTGAAATATTTTAAGATGTCTGCAGGTAGACAAGCTCGATTTAAGGCTTGTATTGCACAAGAGGGTATTGAAAGCAAACAAGATTTAGTTCAAGATGTCTCCACACGATGGAATTCTACATATCACATGATACATGTAGCATGTGCATTGGAGAAAGCATTTGAAAGGTATACTATGAAGGATCAGAGCCTAAGGATGGAGATGGAAATGAATCTCCGGAAAGATAAGAGTGGACCTTTAGGTTATCTTACTAATCGAGATTGGCATGAGCTGAATTTTTTTATGGATTTTTTGAAGAAGTTTGATGATATGACCGAGAGAGTATCCGTTTCAAAGCATGTGACATCAAATATACAATTGGAGATTGTTTATAGTATATGTCACACTATTCAAAAAGGTCAAGCAAGTGATAATATCGATATGCAGAACATGGCTAATACAATGAAGGTGAAATTTGATAAGTATTTCGGGAACATAGATTAGGTGAACATGTTCATGTATTTAACAACGTTATTTGATCCACGACACAAGATGGATTTTGTGAATATGATTGTTCGTGATATGTATACTCCTCCAAAAGCCGAACTTTTCATGTCAAAAGTGAAGGCAACTTTGAATAAGATGTTCACTGAATATCACACATTATATGGGTGTCACACCGTGGGAAGTTCAGAAGTTGCTACTTCCGTTGTTGATGTTTACAATGAAGAAGATGCAATAGCTCTTGCTCGAGCTACTTTCAGAAACGAAAAACCTCCAAAGAAGGACTTCCTAAGTCGGAGCTACAGAAGTACTTGGATGAGGCAACCGAAGACGGGTCAACAACAACATTTAATATTTTGGGTTGGTGGAGCAAGAATTATCACAGGTTCCCAGTCATTTCAAGAATGGCGAGAGACATTCTAGCTATTCCAATCTCTACGGTATCGTCAGAATCAACGTTTAGTACCGGGGGTCGAGTGGTTACCGATCATAGAAGCAGTTTAAACCCCATGATGGTCCAAGCCATAATATGTACGCAGAATTGGTTGGATTTACCACCATATTCATTTGATGAAGTTTAAACCCCATGATGGTCCAAGCCATAATATGTACGCAGAATTGGTTGGATTTACCACCATATTCATTTGATGGTAGTGATGGCGAGGACGATGGCGATGATAAAGTCGAACAAGCTGAAGAAGGTACATTTTGTCTAATTTATTGCATTTTCAGTTTCTAATGTGTTACGTAACAGTTCAAAATTAACAAACGTATATTGCCACTTGCAGAAATATGTCAATCTGCTACACTTGAGGGTGTGCCTCATATGTTTTGACTTTTCATCATGTTAAAATTGTAAGTTTAAGTTCTGTTTGTGTTCTAATTTTCTGTTCTATATTTTCTGTTCTTGAAATTCTGTTATGTTCTATATTTTCTGTGTAATCAGTAATGTTTATAATTTACGTTCACTTGAGGTTGAGGGTGTGCCCTATGTTTATAATTTCTAATTCATTGCAAGGTACTTCATTTCAATGTTGGAGTTGGAGACTTGAAGTGCTGGTAAATGGTAATGGTTGCTTGTTGCTGGTTGCTGCTGGACCTGCTGGAAAAAAATGTCTTCATGTTTTTATTGTTGTTTTTCAACTTTTTCTGCTGGATTGTAATAGTCTTTAGACTTAAAGTGTTAAACTTAAACTGTTTTGGATTGCTGGACAATTTCTTCATGTTTTGGACTTCACTGGACTGATGTATAATCTGAACAAACATGGTTAAACATGAAAAAAGTGTTTTTGGGCTGATTTTATTGGACCCGAGGTGATATTCGGTTCTGTTCGGTTCAAACTGAGAACCGACTGAGCCTCTCGGTTCGGTTTGACAAACCAACCGACATTTCACGGTTCGGTTTCAGTTTGGTTTTTCCCAGAACCGAACCGGTCAGTTTGGTTTGGGTTTTGAACCGTGAACACCCCTAGTTCTGGCCAATGGGCGAGCTCCGCGTGGTGCTGAGCTGGCGCACTGACCTGGACTCTTCTTATTGCAGCGCGTTGACTCCACGCGTCTTCTCCATCATTCCTCAGCATCAATGGCGTCGTTTTTGGATGATTATTTGCCTCCCTACCTATTTACACTTCTACCCATTCTTCCTCTTCATTTTCTTGACAAAGAGAAGACCTAAGAGCTTGAACCACCTTTCACCTTTCTTATTTATTTATTATATTTTGTCTTTTATCGGGGATAAAATTAAATTGACAAGAAAACAAGTACAAATGAAGCCTTCGAGGGTGAAAGAATACATCGAAGCAACGAGAGAACCTAAAACCCTAATGGATAGAGAGAACCAGTTCAATTGAGTCAAGCCACAATTGAATCGGTTCAATTGAAGTAGCCAAGAACCAGCCTGGTCCAGCCAAATTGGACAAGACTAGAAGTGTAAACTACCTTCTTAACAATTGTAAACCACATACCAAAGAGTTTTAAAGTACACGATATAAAGCGTCATCAATAGAATAATTAATGGGAAATCTAATGTAAAGTTACGTCGAACTAGTTGTAAATTGCACAACAAAGAGTTGTAAAATAGGTTCTTTCGTTCTCATCACAAGAGTGATTCTTACCATATCTCTTCCTATATACGTACCTATAATTTTTTATAATGTTTAATTGATAATAATAATTATCCGACCATACTATTGACATAAGGATTAAAACTAGAGACTTCAAACTTAATACTCAATTTGAGACTAATAATTAATTAGCAATAATACCGATATGGTAAATGATGATGCCATTGTATTGAATTCTTTAGCTTGTACGGAACATCCTGCCATTGGCATGGTATCGATGCAATGACGAAAGTACGGAGTGCAAGAGTTCTAAGCGTGGGATGATGGAGGGAGTTGCATTGGACATGGGTGCAATGAAACACGGTGGAAGAGAATCTACATCAAAGGGGAGGAATGTAACGGGATATATTTAGGGGAAGTAGAAGAAGTCGATAAAAGGGTTAACTTCGACCACTGATGC
The DNA here is from genome assembly GCA_036897365.1 of Geranium brycei. Lineage (NCBI taxonomy): Eukaryota > Viridiplantae > Streptophyta > Magnoliopsida > Geraniales > Geraniaceae > Geranium > Geranium brycei. The sequence goes on along the minus strand of JAYMTP010003884.1, from coordinate 2,317 downwards.
TACTGCATCAAGACTAATTTCTGACATATTTTTATTACACTTTAGGTTTATTTTTCCCTTGAAAATATATTTTATTGATTCAAATGTCCCTTTATGCCTCATGAGTACTTCGAGTGCTATTTTATAGGTTTAAGGCAAAAGGTAGGAAATTGAGCAGAAATCGGTAAAGCAAATCTTGGAGTAAAGCTGAAACTTTCGGATGACATAAATTTCTCTTTCGAACTTCGTTTCGGGCCCATAATTGATCAAAAATGACTGATTTTGAAGATGAATAGTTTTGAAAAAGAAAGAATCTCTCTGATGGGTTCCGTGGGTCCAACCCCACGAATTCGTGGGCCACCACACGAGGGTGGCCTCTGGTGGACCCCATGACCCCCCATGGGTACCCCTAAAAACCTAGTTTTGGCGCGTGATACCCTACGGGTCCAAAAATATTCAGTTTGTTTCTATATATAGTCGACGTTTTTAGGGTTTGTAGAGTTGTTTTTGAGCTAGTTTCGGTCTATAATAGGGAGAAGGGACAGAGGGCGACGACTTGAGGTTCCAGGGACGATTTTGAAGACTTTGAGAGGAAATTCAACATCGCTGAAGGGTTCTAGTGCTCAAGGATCGATAGAGCATATTTTTCTATATATTGTCGATGTTTTAAGGGTTTGTAGAACTGTTTATGAGCTAGTTTTGGTCTATACTTAAGAGAAGGGACGGAGGGCGGCGACTTGAGAGGGTTCTAGTGCTCAAGGATCGATAGAATAACAAGGAGAACACGTTCGGGGTAGAGTTGAGGATTTCACGCGATTAAACCCCTCGAGGTCTAGGGTTTAGGATTTCTTATCTTTTCCTCCCTTTGATTGTATTTACTACTCATGGATTCTAGCACCATGATTATGGGTTAATCTCCCATAATGATGGATGTTAGGTCAAATATTTTGGATTTAATGAATTATTGATTTATGAATTGAATGTGATGTGATTCTTATATGTTTGAATTATTGATTATGACTTGATTGTATGGTAGTGGTCATATTGTATGATTGTGTGAGTTGTAATGTCATGTCTGAAAGGGCCGGTGGGTAACCGACACATCGTAATTCAGGGGGTTCAATTCCTTGAAATCTCTATCCCATAATTGTTGTTCTTTCAGTAGATTCGTAGTGTTTCTGATTTGAGAGGATTAGAAGGCAACTCGACTCAAGACTGGCTCCAATACCGAGAGGTAGAGTTGGTATAACACGGACATATGATAAAATTTTATTGCATCATTGTTCAGTTTGTTTTGTGCAGTTTGTTAAACCAAAACAGACCTAACACCTGTTATTTCCTCTATACTTGTTAAATCTCTATCGTTGCGTGATAGCAATCATTGATATTTACTTTCGTTACATTCATTCCATACACAACCTTATGGATTTTACATTTTCAATACACCATTAACACAAATTGAACTGGATTAACCTCAATTGCCTCTGTATATTCGATCCGGTCTTACCAGTATTACTTGTAACAATCGCGTGCACTTGCGCGTAATCAGGAGCTTGTGGACAATTGTCCGCGGGCCCAACAACCGCTACCTCTTCGGCAAATACCTATCTGATAGGTCGTTGATTTCGATGCTATGCGATTTTATTTCTCTAAAGGTGCCGAATTTTATTTCTCTATGTGAGGCTATGTATTCTAAGGCAAGGATTGAGAGGTGTTAGAAAGGTGTTAAGTCGGACTAGTAATAATGATTACGTTGAATCAGATGGGTTGGGCGAGGTTCAAGCAATCACATGTTTGGTTCTTTGGTGTCTCATTTAATGCTATTATCCTTCACTGCAAAAGGCTAGTGGCGCAAATGCCTAATGTTTCTATCGTCCATGCTAGCAATCAGTATCGTCCACGCTAGCAATCAGCGAATATGATGGCCTATTTCTTAGCTATGAAAAGTTTTTCGAGTGCTTATTGTGAATTCAACGAGCGAGATAGAATTGATTTCCATATTGTATCAACATGGTTTTTATCAATGAAGTTGGTCGTTTGTTTAAAAAGGGAATAATAATTGACAAGTATGCAAATAACAACGAGAGACACAAAGATAGACCCGTATGGGTCCTAACTACACTCATGTTAATGATTAATTTAATATAATTGCCAATTAAATTGATCTACATTAGAGTACCAATGGGCGGATTCAGAAATTTTTTCAATGAGGGCAAAATTTTACACTAAAAAATTAATTTATTAATAATATAATTAATTAAAAATTTTAATTTTAATACTAAAATAATTATTAATTGAATATAAGAAAAACTAATTTGACCTTGATTATTAATTTTTT